>CAJVQA010006759.1:0-14538 GCA_910591915.1 Cetraspora pellucida | reverse complement strand
TTATGTTTAAAGAATATTAGAACTGATTTTTTAAGATAGTTGTTAACTAAAAAGTATTGAGAGATATATAAATAAAATATAGATGTATATTGTAATATTGAAAAAAATAAAAGTTTATAATATTAGAGAAATTGTTATAGCAAAAGTTAAAATAGTAATAGTTAATCTTATTTCAATTAAGAGGTTTATCTGATAAATTAGTAGAGTTTGTATAAAGTTGAATATCATATTGAATAGTAATTTTATTAAGTAAGTAATATTAAAAAATTATAGAATAGAGTATAGCAACTTAGTAAAGAAGATAAGTTATCAACTCTTCAAGTAATAGGTTAAGAGTTCAAAATCTATTGATAGTGAAAATTTAGATAATCATCTATATAATATATAGACAGTATTAAGATGATAACATTTTGTTGATCAGTTAGAATAAGATATCTGTAACTATGATCATATTAATATAACTGGCAAGTAATAAGGCATTTGTATAACTAGTTATATAAAAGAATACAAACCAGTAATAGGTAGTGCAAATCTAAAATAAGTTCTTGTAGCTGTATAAATCTGTAAAACTAAAAAGCTGAAGCTATTTGGAAAAACCTGAATAGAGAGATAACATAGATCTTTAACAGTATCATTATAAAGACTAAATCTAGAAAACAAATATCAATATAGAGAAATCAAATAAACAAGAATCTTAAATGAGAGATATTATCAAACAAACTGTCAAAAGTCTTAAATTAAAGAAAAAAGATATCGAATGTCATAATCCTAGTATACTAAGGACAGCTTATAGTTCTTTTGAGCTATCTAGATTAGAAGTTAGATGCTAAAAGCAGAAATATACTATAACTACTAAGGATATGCTATAAGTAAATATTGTAGTCTAAGTGAACTTTGCAAAAGTGAACTCTGTTAATAAGAACTAAATGTAGATAGTTAACAAAGACTCTAAAAAAATTTAAAAAAATTAAAAAATAATAAATTACAATTTTTAGTAAAACTTGCTTTATAAAACAATTTTATAACTTTTTTATATATAGTAGATTATACACTAAATTAGATTAGTTAGCTATTTTAGTATATCAATCAGATTTGTATAAGTTTGTATAACTTATTAATCTACTGGTATATAAAAAAATTTATATGTAAGACAAATTTAATTATATTGTTAATTTTAAAGAATGAATTTTAATATTTTAAATATATAGTTGTTTTGGTGTTATAATAAACAGACAACAAGATAATTAGTGTTGTAATAAACAAAAACAAATAAACATAAACAAAATAAAACTACTAAACTAATAATGTCTTTTTGAAGAAAAAAAAAACTAATTATAAAAAATAAAATTTTATATTTACTTTTGATATCTTATAATATAAGTATTATATGTTTAATTTGCTTTTTATTAAACATAATAGCTTGTTTTAAATGCTATATTAAATTATTGTAACAGGTTATACAACTGAATTTTTGAAATATTTTTTTAAAGATCATGGATTTTTGATGTACTAATTTTATAATAAACTTATTAATTATAATATAAAGTTAACTATTACAACCTATATAAATAGTTTTATGTATATTACAAATAAAAAAATAAAAAAATAACATGAAATAAGATTAAGACAATAAATATTATTTATATTAATAGATGCAACACAAAAAAACAATTTTAGATTTAGTTAAAGCATTTGTAAATGCAAATATACTATTAGAAAAGGTTAATAATTGACATCTATAACTTAAATATAATCTTATTAATAATAGATCTATTTCTTCAGCTAAAGCATTAAGACAAAATTACTTAACCAGGATATAAAAAGCATATTGCAACTATTAAATCAGAATTTTTTAATAAGCTATTTTATTTATTGTTGATAAAATAATAGATAATTGTGCAAAAAGTGTAATTAATATATTATTTAGTCATCAAAATATAATTAAGTTAGTTTTAATAGACTTTTTTATAATGTTAATAATATTACAATAGGATAACTTATTCTTCAAATCTTAATTAAATAGTTTATTTGCTTAATGCTACTAGACTTTTTGTTTTAAACTCAATATTATATATATAAAAATGTTATCAAAATATTTTAAAACCTGTAATACCTCAGATTATTTATATGCTATATATAACATATATTTTAAATTTAATTGAATATATTAAGTTTTGCTTATCTTATTCAAATAGTAATTAAAATCAAACTAAATTTTTGGCCAATGGCCAAAAATTTAGTTCAATTTTAATTACTACCTTGTTCAAATTAGTACAAACTAATATATAATATTTAATTAATATTTTAAAGAGGCATAAACATTAATTGTACAATTTAATCTTGTTAAAGATTTACTTGCAGATGTTCAGCAATCTGTTTCTAGATATAAGAGTTAAAAAAACTGTTATTTAGTATATTTACATTATTATAGCATTAAAAAAACATAAAAATTTTCTTTTTACAATAAAACTAGATAGAGTTTATAGTTCTGCTTAGCATTTTATATAGTGGAAAATCTTAATTATATATATAGGTTTTATTGTGAAGAAAAAAATAGAAATTCTTTCTTTATAGTTAAAAAAATAGTTAAAACTTTTGATAACTTGCAGTATAATATTTTAGTCAAAGTTTATTTTTATTTTATTAAATATTTTGCTCAAGTATTTGTAAATGATTTAGATTTTTTTTGAACTTAGAAATTATTTGTATTTCTATATATGAATCTCATATTGAACAACTTAGATTATATATTTAAAATAATCAAACATCATTTATTTTTTTTTAATATTCATAATTTTATTATTATTAACAATTACTTACTTGATTTCTTTCTTCTAATTTTTCAAAATACTTTTCAAATTGTATATAAAAAATACAGATTATATTTAGCATTGCTCAACATAACCCTTATTTTAAGTTATACAACTTTTTAACCTATCTTTATTTGTCTTAGTTTTGCTAATTGTAATATTTATTCTTATTATATTATTAGTAAATTAGATAATTTTTTTTTAATATATAAATAGTTAATTTATTGTAATTTTTAATTAAAAACAATTGAATATGATAAGTTAGAAAAGTTTTAAAAAAAAATATCAGAAAAATTATTAGAATTAAGCAAAATTGCTCAAGAATATATTTGGCTTTTAATTTTTTCTTATGCAGTTAAGTAAAGCATTTTTAATTACAATAATATTTTAGCTAACAATAAACAAAATCTTAAATTAAAATTATTACAAATATTAAATATTATATATTTTAATTAAGATAAATAATTACAATAAAAACATTTTTTGAAAATTTTGTAATACAATAAAAAACATTTTTTGGTTTTACTCAAAACAATATTTGTATAATAAAACTGCAATTTTTTAAGGTCCCTAATAGTTAGTTAGCAAAAGGGCTTACTAAAGTCCTATAGTTAGATAATGTACTTTAAAATATGTAATGACTTAACAGATATATAGACAGAGAGATTAGAGTTAGATTAAATAGTACTTAGATGTACAGTAACTAGTATAGTTATTTGTCAAATATAGTATAAAGATCAGTGTTTAATTAAATAATCTTTTAGCAGATTACAGATATAATAGCTAGTATAAACTCTATAAGCAGACTACTTAAATAAATAGTCAAAAGCTGTATATGTAACTAGTTGCATATTTACTTTGTACAAGTTACAGTATATAACTATAATTAAATCACAATAAAGGTATTAACTGCCAATAACTAATAATCTTAGTAAAAGCAAAAAAAAAAGAATTGTAGAATTATTTAATATAGTTTGGAAAGTAATGTATGATTTGTATTTCTCAAAAAAGGTAATAAAATAGTATTTAAAGAAGGTGTAATGTCTTCTGTAAGGTTACTTACTATATGCTTGGCTTGTACAATTGCACAGAATACTATAGTCTATTTTATACCTTGGGTTTGGTTGTTATTAATCTAGTTCTCTATATAAATAGATTTAACTACCTGTTTACTTATATCATTTTTTTTAAAAATAGTCTACTAAGTATAAAGAACATTATTATTTTAAAAGTAATAGTTATATTTATATGCTTTACAAAGAGTTTATTAAAAAAGATTATGAGTAAATGTTGTAATATAGTCTAATTGTAAATTTTGTTCTATATTTTGATTAGTATTATTAGTTTTTAATTCTGATATAATAATATTATTATTAAGAAGCTTAAATGAATTATTATTTTTTTTGAATATTGAAGATGTTGATTTGATAGAAATATTTAAATTAAAGAAAATAAATTTGGTTTTAAATAGATTAAATTTAATATTAAATTTGAAGTGTAAAATTTGTTAAGCTTTTAGATAGAATTTTTTGTTGTAAGATTCTCTAATTGATGAAATAAAAAGTTTGTTATTTTTAAAAATATAAAAGTATGTAAGTACTCAAACTAAGTACTTAGTACTAATAGGTTTGTTAGTAATTTTGTCAATAATTTAGTATATATAATAGTTGTTAATTTGATTATTTGTAGTAGCAACACTAAGATAATCTTTAAAAAAGCTATAAAATAATAGCTTTTTTATACTTAATTGGTTTCAGTATTATTAAGTTTAATAAAGTTATTTTTAGTTTTAGAAGCAAGTTAACAAAAAAAGATAATAGTGATAAGTTTGTTAAAGGTAGCAATATTTGGTTAGTTTTTATTAAATATAAAAAAGTCAAAAATAAAATATAATCATTTTGGTTTAGACTATATATTAGTTGAAGTTAAAAAATAGTTATATAAGTTAGTAAAAAAGAGAGAAGATAAGTTTTTAATATTATATTCTGTATTTTTAATTATATATATATAAATGTAATATAAGACAGTTTTAAAATATAGTTTGAATCATTATTATAAAGAGTCAATTGCTTAAAAGCAATTTGGTAGTTGAAAGTTTTTTTTTAATCAATATTATAGAATTGTTATTTGTAAATATTAAAAAAATTTTCAAATCAGACTTTGAATTTAGATAGATAATTTTTAATGAAGAAATTTAAAATGTTTGAAAAATTGTTTTTTAAAAATATTAAAAGAAATATTAATATAAATTTGGTATTATTTTGGATTTTAAAAAGTAGTTAATTAATGTTATTTTTATTAATATAATAGTATAGTTTGAAATAAATAGAATAAAGTTTAAGATTTTTATAGAATTTTTTTGTATAAATAATTTTGTATTTGTTATAAAGAATAAGATATAAATAAGCCAAATTAAGAGCTATTTGTTTTTAATTAATAGTAGTATATAGAAAAATAAAGTTATAAAAATCAAAAATTTTTGAATAATTCAATTAGGTAAATAAGATTATTGTAAATTTTTAAAGAAGAAAGATAAAGATAAAATAGATTAATTCAAATAGAATTAATATAAATTGTTAATTAAAAAGTTTGCTTTATAGATAATATCAGTTAAAATTTGGATTTTTTGTTTACTAGAGTTTTGACTAAGTATTTGTAGTTAAGTTTTAATTTATAAGTTTTATCAGATATTTGTTAAATATTTTTTTTTAAATAAATATTAATAAAATATAGTTTAATAAAAGTGAATAGTTGTTAGACAATAAGATTATTAAGTTTGTATTGTTTTTATAAAATCAGTTATTAGATATTCTTTAAATCAGTTAAGATTATTGCTAGTATCTTATTAGATTTTTTTTTTTGTTTTTGTTATTTTGAATAATGTTGTTTTTTGTTTTTTTTTAAAAGAAAAAATTTAAAAAATTAAATTTTTTCATTAAATTTCATTTGTTAGATTTTAATAAGAGCAAGAATTAGTTATTGTTTAAAACTAAAAGAAGAAATAATTTGTTTTTTTAAAGTTAGAAGAGAAAGTTTAAATATTAGATTAATTAGTTTTAATTTGATTAAGGCTGTAACTATTTGTTGCTAAAATGTAAAAGAAGAGGTTTGTGTCAAAGATTAAATTTAATATTTAATAAATCAGAAACACAAAGTCTATCAATTAGATTTTGTTTAAAGATTGTACAAATTGTATAGTTAGAAGCATAACTATATTGTTTTATAACCACACAAAAAATATTTTAAATTTTATATATAAGACATGTATAGTAGTATTAAGAGTGTACAATAATTGTAAAAGATATAGAATCTATTTGAAAACTAAAAAATAACATACAATGTTTAGAAGAGAAAAAATCAGATTATTGTTATTTATAAATATGTGATTAAAATAATTTATCAGAAATTTTTTTAAAATATTAAGTAGAGATAATAGAAGTAGTTTAATTTATAGATTACTCAAGAGATGTTGAATGAAGAATTCTATAAAACTAAAAAGTAAAACTAGTATAATATGTTTTATAAAGATATATAATAATAGTAGGTTATTAAAAAACTTTAAAATAATAATGTTTTTTAGAAGCTGTATTACAATTAATTAAATTAACATCTATAAAAAATATATATATAAATTAAGATTTTTTTTGATTATTTTTACATTATAGTAATATTTATATCTGCTATAATAATAGTTAATATTATAGAAGTTAAAATTTTTAGAGACTAAAATAGGCATAATTTAAAGTTTAGAAGATAAAAACAGAATAGATAACAGAGATTTTAGATATAAAGAGATCTAAAAAATATAAAATGTGATAGTTAAAAAAATGTGACAAATAATAAGATATGATATATAAGAGATATAACAAATAAATAAATATAACAAATAAGTAGCACAGAATATGCAAGTTTAGGTAATTACAGTGATTAATATTGAACAGAATTTTGTATTAATAAAACTAGAAATAGAAAAAGTCAAAATTTGTATTAAGTTAGTTAAAACAAAGAGTAAATTTATATAAATTAATTAATAATGTGAATTTTTAATAGAGATTGTAAGTGCTAGACATTCCAAAAGACAGAACCTTCTTTTTCAAAAAAAGAAAAAATTTTAGCAAAAAAAAAACAGAATTTTTGTAAGAGAATTATAAAGATTTTTTGTCTAAAAGCTTTAATATTAATCTAATATTAATGTATAATATATCAAAATAAAGCTCTAAATAAGTTTTATCTTTTTGTTTTTTTAAATATTAAGGTAAGTACTTGTAATTTAGGATTTTATTAATAGTATATTTGGCTAATAGATGTATTACAACTACAGACGGCAATTATGAAAAAAGTGTACAACTAGCTACTTATACAACTTTAGTTATTGTCTAAATTAAGTAGTCTGCTTGAAAGTTCTACACTAGTTGCCATACCTGAAACCTGCTTGTAGATTCCCTATTTAACTATTCTAGTTTTTGTATTTACTTATCTATCTCTGCCTATCAATAATCTTAGCCAATACTGATGAAAATATGTCATAGCCACTAAGTCTTTAAAGAAGTTCTTTGAAACTTTTAATCTTGTACTAAACCTTTTAGAATCTTCTGAATCCTATTCTTACAACTGACTCGATATTACTATAGCTAAGACTAACACTGGTGATTAGAATGTACTATTAAACCATTATACCTTTGTAGAGTTTACTCTAACTCTGGTACTGACTTTACAACATATCCTTACTACTTTGGTATTCAATTCAAATACTACCAAGCTGTCATTTCAGATAGTCCAAAAAGGTAGGTTATAATTATACATCTTTGGTTTACATGTTTGCTAGCATGTACTCTTTTTCTCTAAAATTTAAAAATTCTAGTAGCCTAGTTGATTTATCTGGTTCTTCTTTAAAGACTAGCATGTTTGTCTGGTTTTACAAGTTCTAGCTTTGTTTCATAAGTCTAGTTTTTATAGTAGTACTATTGAAAGTTTGAGTTACCTCTCTACTTAGGTCTTCCAAGTAAGCTTCTGTCTTTTTACTTAGTTCTTGTGATTTATATAGTCTAAGAACTTATCTTGGGTTCACACTGCCCAGTATCAGTTTGTGTTTCTTTGTACAATGTTGTACAAGTGCCTAGATCTTTCAGTCATACTTGTATGACACAGGTTACAGGTATCTAATCCTAACCAATCACAGAAGACAGTTAATTATAATACAGAAAGAATTGCAAATTTTTGCTATTAATGAAATTTGAACTCTAGACCTGCTACTTGGAAATTGATAACTTATCTACTTCATTAGATTGCTACACCCTCAGTTCTGTCTTTTTGTTTTAGATAGCAACTAAGATTAGCTTAATAAAATATTAAAATATTTTTAAAAAAATATCTTGTAATTTAAGAAATATTTTATTATAAAAGATTCAGAAGATATAAAACTAGGTTACTTATATGTAAAATTATAATATGAACAATTTTATTTATTTTTTTAAATATTAAGGTGAGTACTTACAACTCAGTATTTTATTGATAGTATATTTAGCTAATAGTTGCATTACAACTACAAAAAACAATTATAAAAAGAGTATATAACTAACTATTTTTATAACTTTTAGTTATTGTTTAATTTAAGTAGTCTGCTTAAAAGTTTTATACTAGTTGTTATATTTGAAACCTACTTGTAAATTTTCTATTTAAACATTTTAGTTTTCATATTTATCTAATCTGTTTGCATCTACCAAGATATCCTAGTTAATACTAATACAAATATGTTATAATTACTAAGTCTTTAAGATAGTTACTTACATAAGAACCTTTGATTTTGTATTAAACCTTCTATAATCTTCTGTATCTCATTCTTATAACTAATCTGATAATGCTATGATCTAAACCAACACTTGTGATCAGAGTGTACTATTAAATTACTATAGTTTTGTAAAGTTCACCTCAACCTTAGTATTTATTTTATAATATATCTCTATTATAAATCAAGTTTTACTAAGCTTTCAATTTAGATAGTTTAAAAAAGTAAATATCTCTGGTTTACATATTTTCTGATATGTAACCTTGTTTTTTAAAACAGATTCTAATAGTCTGACTAATTACAACAGTCTTTTTCCAAAGACTAATTTGTCTTCATTTGGCTTTACAGATTCTAGACTGTTTTATAAGTCTAATCTTTATATTAGCATTATTGAAAGTTTAAATTATTTTTTTACTTAGATCTTTCAAGTAGGCTTTTGTCTTCCTGATTCTTATAATTTATATACTTACAAGAACTTATCATGAATTTATACTACCTAGTACTAGTTTGTATTTTTTTGTATAAGGTTGTACAAATATTATGTAATTTTTTAGTCATACTAATATAAAAAGATAGTTAATCATAATATAGAAAAAATTGCAAATTTTTACTAACATTAAAATTTGAATTCTAGTTCTGATACTTGGAGATTAACAACCTGTCTATTTCACTAAGTTATCATACTCCTAGTATAAACAATTTTATTTAGAAGACTAAAAGAGATTTATTTAGTAAATTATTTAATTATTGGCAGTTTATTATCAAAGAGTTTTGGTACAAATGATCATCAGAAAGAGTTAATGATTTGCATCTTTATATAACAAATTATATTTATATATCTTATTATATTTTATATATTTTATTAGTTTATAGTTATTCTTTTTCTTATAAATAATATAAAGTAATAGTTATATTTATAAATAATATTTTAATAAGTACTAATTTTACATTATTGTAATTTAAAAACTATATATAACTGTTAACAGTTTGATTATTAGTATTTTTTCTTCTAATTATATCTTATGATATTTCTAAGTTTTGTATTTAGTAAATTTGTAAAAGATAAACAATTTTGTTATATTTAACCAATACAAAAAGACCAATAAGTAACAAATTCTATTGTTCAATTTTTATAATATTTAAAAAACTATTAACTTTAAATTTCTTAAACATTTATTTTATTTTTTTAATTTCTTTTATTATTAATATAACTAAAATATTTTATTTTTATGAACTTTTTTTTTACAACTACTATTTTATATCTTTTATTAAAACAAAAAAAATTATATATCCTTTTTTGATTTCTTTTACATTTTTTAATTTTATTATTACAAATCTTCTTATTCTTTATTCAAACCAACTTTTTTATTATTTTCTTTTATTATTATCATTTATTTTCTTTTATTACTATTTCTATTCTTATCTACATTTAAATCTAAAATATCATAATATATCTATTTCTTTATCAAATTAATTATTTTTTATTTATTTAATTAATTATAAAATAATAATAATAATATTTAATTATATATTATTATTATTATATTTTTATTACCTTTCTTCTTCATCTAAATCTCTTATTGTTAACAATCTATTAAAAATTTATTCTTCTTTTATTCCTTTTCTAATCTCTTTAATCATATTCATTCTATTTTTTTAAAAAAAATTTTTATTATAATATACATAAAAAAAAAAAGAATTTTTTTTTTAATTTACATTATAGTTCTTGCATTTTCTTCTTTCAAAACTTTAAATTTTTTCTGCTACTGTGTTAAACCCATTCTTTAATTTTATTTTCTTTTTCCTCAACCAGTATAGTAAACATTTTACCTGCAATACCATATTTTTCCAACTAAACTCAGAATTGCCATATTTTAAATCACATCAACCTATAAAATTTTTTAGCTTAATTAGATTATATAAGAAATAAAAATATATGATAATTATATATCATACGAAATTTTACCTTGCCTAATTTTCTCAAATCATCCAATGCTATCCACAAGTCACGCTCTACGATTTCAGAACCGAGAGCCATAGAAACATGAATTTCACTTGTTGAGTCAAATAGTCATAAATAGACAGTTTGCATCGAATTCTTGTTCGATGACGTTACTGAGATTTATGAATTCGGCATTAACTCTATAATATAAATCATATAATCTTTAATAATTCTAAATCTGAAACAAAATTTTAGATTATTAAGAAATAAATACTCTGTCCCTTAATACTGATGCGACAATGCGACAATGCGACAATGCGACAATGCGACAAGATAACTTTTCACCAACACTAACGATGATATCTTTTGAACGAGGGTATACCTCTTCAATGATTTAAAAATAATGATTTGATGTAAAAAAAATGAAGGCAAAATTAAAAAATAAAAACCGCTTTTCAACTTTGAACAATCACACAGTAATTGCTTTTATAATTCATTAAGAATTTCTGGATTGCTGATCAATTCCCTCGACGCATTGATATGTTCTTGCGCAATTTCATCAACTATTTTAAGATATTCTTTTGACCTGAAGTTAATGCTTCCTCAGACGCTTTAAATAACCTTTGAAAATTGAAGATTACGTCATTTTTACTAGTATAGGATTGATAATATATGGGGTCTTTGCCTTGAAAATCAAGTTTGGATCATATGATTTACTATGTCCCGTAAGGTCATTTTCAAGGCAAAGACCCCATATAGATTACTCGAAACTCTCTTATTAGTTGTTTCTTTTGATTTTGTATCGCCGCTTCAAGCCGAACAAACAAGTGGGATTTAAGTTATTAAATATTATATCGCGTCATTAAAGATAAATTTCTTGACTTTATAAATGTGTATACAAACTTTACGATTGTGCCCGCTATGCTGTCTAAAAATTTCCTTATGCTGGTTCTGCCAAATTTCTGCACAACTCAAGACAAAGTTCCTTGATTAGAGATCATAGCATTTGGGTCATGTTTCAAAATTTAATTGACAAAACAGCTATACAAAGGCTGAGCCGAAGATGACAACTTGTTATCTTAAAAAAAAGTATGTAATTTTTTTTGATTGGCTAATCAACAAAAATCTGATTGGTCGTTATTCCAAAGATGACACTTTTATGGTATTTCGTGAAACGATTGATTTTTATCTTGCTCACGTGAAATTCAAACATTTATTCAAAAGAAAACATTAATTTTATTAATTTAAAAGGCAAAAAATACATAATATTGCTTCTAATGAAATTTGATGGAACCACTTGATCCCAAACTTTTATATGAAAGTTAAACCATTTAATTATTCTATTGTAAAAGTGTTATACCCCCTACATTTATTATTCCGTTTTCCCTATTCAGTCTAAAAATTTCTCTGGCCAATCAAATTTCGAGGTCAGGTGTAACGTGAAAAAAGTTCAAGAAAATAAAATCGTCCGTAACTTAAAACTTGTTTATGAAACTGCCTTCTGCGTATTAACAAACCGTTTTCCTCGAAAAAATTTTTGGTATAACTATAATTCTTTAAACCTAACCTACTTACCCTAACCCTAACTTAGGGATTGGAACCGCCTAAAATTTTTCTTAATTGTTGAATTGTTTAGTCGTTTAACCGTTTAATTTGGCCGGCATTAAAATAATTCCGGCCCACGACCAACATAATTCTGCCCGGAACTATGGAGCAATTTTAAAACGGTTAAACGGTTCCTAACCTAATAGCGAAATGGGTTTGATCTACAACGATCTGCAGAAAATCAACCAATCAGACGAATTTCTATGATATGAACAAAATCAAAATTGATAACGTAATACGTGATTTGAGTGATTTGACGAATCTTTTCTTTTATTTATAATTGATAATGCCACCAAAAAGACCCACAACTAGATCAACAAAACGACAAAATGATAAGCGAGAACAAGAAGTTGAGGATGCAGAAGCAGAGCTAATGTCAATGGAAATTGAAATTTCACCGATTTCTTTAAACTCCAAAGGAAACTCGCGACAAAAGTCAAGGAAAAAAAACGCCGAAACGCGACAGAATGAAGTAACGGACATGGAAGACCTGGATGAGGTAAGTAAAAAATCCATATACATATGTATATTTTTCATGAAATAACTTTCAAAACTGTAATACTTGCTAAACAAGAAATTACTAATTTTATAGATGCGAAAATTGTTGCAAGACATTAAAGTTAAGCAGCAAAATTTTGAAGCTTTACGAAATAATGACTTAGACAAAAATGAGCAGAGTATAAGAGAATTCAAAAACAATTGTGAGAAGCGGTCTCAAGGTGATTTATATTTTCCATTTCCCGATACCTCTGCGATTTAATATTTTTATCTTACATTGATTTTATTATTATTTTGTAAGGGTTAGAAGCTATGGTACTTCAATTAAAGCGTCAAATAGAGAATTTAGAACACGAGAAGAGGACCATTTTGAGCCAAAGTCAAGATTCGATGGAGATTGTTGCAACAAGTAGTAACAATTCATCGAGTAACGCTGAAGTAGCCAAATTAAAAGATCTTGGTAACAATTATTTTTTAAGCCAGAATTAATTTATAAATTCTTATTTTAAAACTTATCCTTTAATAATTTAGTAAAAAAACTTGAATGTGATCTTCAAAAAGAGACGGAAAAGAACAAACGTTCTGAATCAGAAATAAAGCATTTACGCGAACAGGGTTTGAACTTTAATTAATTAGAATTTTTTGTATGCATTTTACTTATCTTATTCTTTTTTATTTTATCTAATTCTTTTTATTTCGATAATTTAAAAGTAAAAAATATTGAGAATTCTAACCACGCCGAAGACGTAGTAAAATTAAGAGAACAAGGTCAAATGAATGAAAATTACATAATTTTTTGTTATCTTTTTGAAATATATAGCTTAATTATTTTGGTTTAAAAAAAAATTAGTAAAAAGACTTGAGCTTGAGTTGAAACAAGAATGTGAAAATAGCAAGAAACTTACGGCTAAACTTTCAAAACCATCTGTTTCCAGAAAACTAAATCCAGCTGAACTCGATCAAAAGTCAAAAGAAATGCAAGAACAAGTATCATTATATGCGGAAATGTCCAATCTCTTAATTCAAAATGTAAAAGTGATCTCACAAGATGAAAAAACCTTTAAGTGCCTTCATAGTGGAAGGAATGGAAGTATGTAAATAGTTAAATTGTATTCTGTGCTGCGGACTAAACAGAAATATTCTGCCTTGGCAAATTATTTCATACAGACGAACCATAAAAGTAATTTCGTCTCGCAACAATACTAAATGTTTTAGCAATTTTTATTCGACTAAAATATCCATGTATATTTCTTTTAGCATTGGAATTCAAGCTCTCTTTTAAAGGAGGAGAGGCACATTACGAACCATCTCTCCAGCCCGATCGAGATGCCGACCTTATGGCTATTTTACCCGATTACCTTAAAGAAGCAATAGATTTCAAAAAGGAATCATTAGATCTATTTTTCTGGAGAATCTTGGATTTTTTACAGAGATCTCGTAACGACAGTGATGGCAAATGATAAAGTCATAAAAATTTTTATGAAAATGAGCATAAATGATGCCATTTTAAATTGACAATGTCATTTATGATAAAAAAATTATACAAAATCATGGCAAAGTGACAAGTCATAAAAAATATTGTTATAAATGACATTTAATGACAAATGACAATAATCCTAATACTATCTCCAATAAGCCAGGATATTATTATTACTTGTCTTTGTAAATTATATTTGTTATGCATTTATGTCATTCGTAGATTAGAAAACAATGTCATTTTGCGATTAAGCTTATGCCTAAATGTTAAATACATAAAACATTTACTGTATTTCAAGATTTTCAGCTTGCACAGTTTTACGTATCATGATTTAACATGTGGATTAGGGATGTAAACCAAACTATTTGGGACGACCCAAACTATATGACAATTAGTTTCACATGGTTTTGACAATAAGTAA
>CAJVQA010006758.1:0-14538 GCA_910591915.1 Cetraspora pellucida | reverse complement strand
AAACTAAGAGCTAAAAAATTATAAATTAAATATTATATTATTTTTAACTAAATAATTACAAAATCTGAGATTAAAAATACTTAAGATCTAGCCTCAGAGCAATGCCCAGGCCTGAGACCTAGTCAAGTAAGAATATTTGATTAAATTTGATTTAATCAAATATTTGATCAAATTTAACTTGATTAAATATATGATTTGAAGCTTAAACTTTGATTAAATCTTATGAAGCACTATTAAAAAAATAAATAATTTATCTGCAATTTTACTATTAAATACAAATTCACTACTTGCTTGCATTGCCTCACAAACATGGCTCTATGAATAATCAAAAGAAACTTCAAGTATATGTTTATTCTGTGATTGAATTAGCTTACATATTTTATACAAATTTTATTTAGTATTTTTATTGGCAGTTTTAATTAATTTATTTAAAAAAAGATCTTGGTATTGAAAATATTGCTTTATACTACTTTGACATATTACTCTAATAAATGAAAATATTGTTTTAATTTCTTCTCTATTTATACTACTAACTAACTCTGCAGCTAAAATTACTCTTGAAAAATTGATGTCATTAGCTTTATTATAATAATTAGTTTAAGTTCTACAATTAAAACATATAATAGTAATATGTATACTTAATCCAGATACTTGAATTGTACATTTATGATATATAATATTTTTATTACTATATACAGAACATGATTTGTTTAATATTAATTCAAGATAAACTTTCATACTAACTAAAATTAATGAACCAAGTTTTCCTTTACTAATAAGTTCTTCAAATATACATGATAAAGATTCTGAATTTATTGAATTATTAGTATTTTCATTATTGCTTTAAATTAATATTAACAAACTATTAGTATAGTTTTAATAAATTATTAAATTATTATATATATATCTTGAATTTGAAATTTTTTTAAGCTGTTTGTAAAGTTTATCTATTGTTTCAAGAGACTCATGCAATTTTTTTCTTATATTTTTTAATTTAATACTAGATTCTTCTAATTGAAATGTAAATGCTTGAACAATATGATTATCAATATTTAATTCTTTAAAAGTTATTGGTAATCCAGCTTTAAAAATAATTAAATTAGAATTATTCACTAACTCTTTATTAATTTCATCAACTTTTCTTTTTTCTGATTTTATTATATTATTTAATTTTTTATTTGCAAGAAAAAATGCTCTAGTATTCTTGAATATACTATAATAATTAGCTATAAAACTACATAACCATATAACATTTTCAGTACAAGTAAGTTCTAACAAATATGGAACAAATATTTTGCCAGTATAATTATATTTTTCTAATTTATTTATAAAAACTTGAAAACTTATCTAGATATGATTCATAAGTTTAAGATTTAGCAAAAAATAAATCTTCACCAAAATTAGTCTATTAAAATAAAATTTCTTGTTTGGCATAACACTATCCAAGATTTAGTCAAAAGTATGCCCTAGCAAAAAATGTAAATATTGTATATTCAGGAATTAAAGAAACCCAAACTTTATTGTTTTTTTTTTGGTATATCTTTAACACTTAATAACTAATATAATAATTGTTTATTATTAAGATCTAAAGAAATAGAAGCATATTCAAGTAATAATGATAAAAATTGTGCTTGTTCACTAACAAATATAATTCTTTTTGGTCTTTCATATTTTTTTCATTGAGAATTTATTTCTACAAGTCATATACTCCAATCACAATCTGTCTTAAATGTAGATATTAAATAAACATTAAAATCTAAAAATAGATTATATATAAAAACCATAAAAAATTTGATATTTCTAAGAAACTAATATTAAATAATTAAATTTTACTCTTACCATATTATAATTTTAACTAACACTATTGTCAAATATCATAAAATATCTTAAAATAAAAATTTTATTAAAAAAAAAATTATTAAAGACAGGAATGAACAGTTTTAATACGGAATGGGCAAGTATTACTTAAACTAAAGTAAATTTAATAACTAGTGGTTTTAAACTAACAAAAACTTACTAAAACAAATAAAACAAACTAACCAAATAATAAAAAATTAATAAGCGTTGGTAAAACACTCGTTATTATAAATTTAACCAACAATAAACGATTATCTGAATCTAAAAAGATCGACATCTATAATATATATATGTGTAACATCAGGTGCGGAAAGCCTACCCTAAAGCATGTGAGATTTGATCAGTGTTAGAACTGAAGTTAAAGGTTAATATAAAGAAGGTTGTGTAGTAAAATTTGATTAGAAATTTTTTTATTAGGCGATGTTTTGAAAAAGCCTTCGATCTCACGTTACACGAAGATTGCACCTGATTTTGCGATCTACATAGAAAATTTCCTTTTGGCTTGTATCACTTGCAGAAATAAGTATACGCCAGAAATTCTGCACGCATAATTTATTTGTGAGACAGGGCACAGGCAGGTTTGTAAATATGATAAAAAAAATTTTAGCTACGTATATATTTTTTTTGGTAATATAAAAATGAAAAAAATGGAATACGTACGTAATACACTTACGAATAGAAAAGGTAAAATTACTTTGAAAAGTGGCATATCTCCTATCCACTCGCATACGTATATGCTCGTATCTAGATTAATATAGTAATCCATTTTATTTTAATATATATTTATCCCGACAATGAATATAATGAATTGGCGGAGAGGATGGAAGCATTAGAGTGGTTGGTCAACTAATTAAATCAAACCTATATGTAGACCCATATTAAGCAATTAGGCCAATTTTTGATACGAATGTATTGTTACGTATACAAATGAATTTCACTTTTCAATAGGAATTTATTATGCAAAAGTGATGGATTTTTAAATCTAAATCCTTTCGTGGTACGTATTAATTCTTAGAACTTATGAATACGTAACATAAAACAGATTAAAAAAGCAAACTTTTTAATTTTTCGTGGGGATTTTTCTTTTTGCATTTAAAATTTTAATATTTTATAAACTTTAGATTATATAAATCTTTATAAAATATTAATATTTATAAAATTTTGAAAAAATTTTAAATGCAAGAAAAACCTTCACGACAAATTAAAAAGCATCTATTTTGTTATTCTTAGGTTCAAAGAATTAATATCGCAAGATGATTTAGATTTCAAAAATCCATCACTTTTGTATGGTAAATTCTTATTGAAAAGTTATATTCATTCGTATAACAATACATTCGCATCAGAAAATTGGCTTAATTGTAATTATTGGTCAATGTTTAATTAGGGGACCAATCATCCATGGAAGCATGGATGTAAGGTTTGCGATGAATGTAATCATCATTCACACCTATATTGCAAAGCATGCAAAAAAAGTAGCAAATAGGCAATGTGAATGCAATAATTTTAAATCAGAATTAGCATTTTGATAATACAGTAATAATGATAATGATAGCGATAATGATAATGATACGTATCGGTAGTTTAAGCAGAACTTACTGTGACATCAAATGTCGCACCTCTTCAAAAGATTTGACTTTTTCATCAAAAAATGTAATTATGCAATGGTTGTAATACAAACATCATCACACATTGTTCAATTTTATAAATACCTACGTATTGTGCACAAAGAAAAAAAAATCGTTTTTATATTTTTGTTAATTTTCGTTGAATGGCTGTTTATTTAATAAATTTTGCGATTATTAAACATGACTAATGCTAGTCAGCCCCCAAATTCTATAATAATCATGTGGACCTTATTTGAAGGGAAAAATAGAGCAGTGCAAGTTGACCTTAACCAAACGAATTACAAAGACCGTAGTCTTAATTTGGACCGACTTACGCTCGTTCTCAAAGAAGAGTTTAATGAACTTCAAAATGTCTTATTGAAAAATTTTCCCTCAATGACCACAATACACTCACCTCTTCGTAGCGGAACATTACTTACAGAAATAGTAACAACGAATATGTCTCCGCTTGTTGTGAGGTACACTTTTTCAAATGCAACCAGTAAGTACATGTATTGTAATTCAACTTACTTGCATACGTAACCTCATTAAATAAATAAATCAAATGATTTAAATGAATTATTTCGTTGCTTCTTTAATTAATTACTAAATAATAGATTTAGCATACTTCTTTTAAAGAACCAGACAAGGTTTTGAGTGCAACGATGCTGGATGCTTCACGTGATCTTTTATTTTCTTCAACTTTTCGTATACTATCCAACCAAGGTTGCCAATATACAGAGCCAAATCCTCCTTTGCCAATTTTGTTAATATCAGATAATCTATCAAATGGAATCTATTTGATTGAATTTTCATATGCAAAAGTTCTAAGTTGGAACTTTTTTATACAATTGTCAATATCTTTATTTCTACTTGTCCACTTTGTTGTTTCTATGTCAGGATCGCATGATAGACACCATGCTTCATTCGTGTTATCTTCATTACAATGCGCACATTTACCATATTTAGAGTTACTTTATAATCACAATAATAATATAGGATTTACTTCATCTACTTTAAACTTTACATCAATTTTAAATAATTTTCTACTTATCGACTAAATTGATGCGAATAAAATGATTTGAAGGGTATTGCATAATAGTAATGATAAATAAGTATTTATGTTCTTGATTTGTGAACTTGCTTTGCTGTTTTTTAATTCTAATAATTAATAAAGGTTTTTTATACTTACGGCCTAAGGTAACAAAAATAATTAATATTTATAAACTTAATTAGCTAATCGTAATTAATAGACCTTTTTATACTTCCTTATAATTAAAATTGAATTATTAAATTGTATGAAAATATTCTTAATCTTTAAAATAATAAATTTCAAAAATAGCTTGTATTTTTTAAATTTTCTTTCTATGCCAATTCCGTAATAGTAACAAAATGACAGTCTTACGAATCCACATGGAATTATCCGCTTCAGCTGACTTCAGATAATGTGTAAATGCCTTTGTTTTATCTTTTTCAACTCCAATTCCTAAATAATAACAATATCCAACTTGATACATTCCGTTCGGATTTTCCGTCTCTGCCGATTTTTGATAATTAATGAATGCCTTTTTTCATTCTTTTCCACTCCAATTCCATGTTCGTAACAATAACCAAGCCAGAATATACTACCTGGATCATTTTATCAGCTAACTTTTGACTATCCAGTTTGATTAAAAGAAGCATTGGTGACCTGAGTAATAACTTTTACTGATTGTTCTACCGTTAAGCCATTTTTTAAAAAATAAGAATGTTAATGAATTATACCGATGCCGTATATTTATAATTGTACGTACGTACGGCGGGAAATCCAAAAACCTCAATAGAATAAGCACCTTGACCAGGGTGGCCTTCAAATTTGCGGGTCATGGGAGAAAAATGCCACTGCTATTAGCCAGGGCTAAAACTATACATAGTATAAATGGCATTTACTGCGCCTAGTGTCCGGAATGGGCCTGGCTAAAAACGTAAATTTTTGGGTTGGACCGGCTTGGGCCTAGTATGGGCCTATAATTTTAAGCCTGTTGTTACTTAGACCTGGCTTGGGTCTGACTTAATAAATCCTGGGCTGGGTTTGGGTTTCATAATAATGCCTGAAAAACCGGTAACATTGGCTACCCCAGTAAGACCATGAAGGATCGTCACGGGTGCATCAATCAGATCTCTTCGAATAATTAAAATAAATTTTACTATGCGTAATAGTTTTTTACATTAGAGCTATGGCAGAGATTGTAATAGAATATCTTCTACACCAAAACTTCGCAAGAAAATTTTTTTATTAGAGAGCAGAATGCGATTTTATAGTAAAAACTTTGAGTCATCGATAGTTTTTTTTACAAAATGTGTGATTTTCACGCTACGTCTAATTTAGGGATGGCCTTACTGGGGTAGCTGGTAAAAGTAGCTTGGTCACGTGTAGCTGTATAATCTTATTATAGTGGCTTCAAAACTAAGAACCTAGCACTAAAGTATAAGCTAGGAGTTATGTACATGTATAACATTTGTTTATAAAAAAAAAAAAGGATTAAGCATGAAAATAAATAGCAAGAAAGATAAAATAGTTTTTTTTTCAGGTCATATTAAAGGAGGTAATATTCACTTGAAGTATTTTTGACGTTAAGGTGAGGTCATGTCTTTAGTCATTATTTAGTACATATTGTTATAATTTGTACAACTTTTTATATTATACATTATTTATTACTCTATATATTTATATTAAAATTGAGATTCAAACATATTTATCTGTGACCTAAACCTATCAGAGTTCTGTATTGTATCTCACTTACACCTAACTTAGATTTTTGCTTTACATTTAATTATATCAAGTAACCTGCATATTTCTCCTATATCTTATAATCTATTTTAATAACTCTTATCAGGTTTTTTTTTTTGAATTACTATTTTTGGTGTACTTGAAGAGATCTTTTTAGCATATATCTCAAGTCAAGGTCTTGCTGTTATTTTTTATTTCCTAATTAAGATACTAGTACTGCTGTTGCTGCTGGTTTGTAATTTTTTTTTAGTCTTAGTATGTTTTTAAAAAATTATATATTTAATCTGTCTTTTAACTACTTTTTTATATAATATAATTAAAACTGTATTTTGAGTAATCTCTTTCAGTTATTGGTTATTATAATATTTTTACTATTTTTAATTATAGAAATCTTAACCTAGTTTGGTATAGTATTATGTTAGTATGTTTTTTTATTTTATTATAAACTTCTATATAGATATGATAAAAGTTTTGGTTTGACATTTTTATATATATAAAACAGATTATATCTTCTATATAGTATAGTTATTTTATATTTTTAGATGTTTTACAATGTTAGAGATATTTTTAATCTTAAAACAATCAATCTTTTATTATAGATCTTCTTTGTATGCACTGTTTTTCTTATCATTTTAGCTCATATTATCTTGGTATCATTTTTTCTATTAAATTTTTTTTATTAGTTTTTTTTTTTTTAAATATTAAGGTGAGTACTTGTAATCCAGAATTTTATTGATAGTATATTTGGCTAATAGATGCTTTACAACCACAGGAGGCAATCATAAAAAGAGTGTACAACTAGCTACTCATATAACTTTAGTCATTGTCTAATTTAAGTAGTCCATCCAAAGGTTTTATACTAGCTGCCATACCTAGAACCTGCTTGTAGGTTTCCTATTTAACCACTTTGTTTCTATGTCCACTTACCTACTTCTGCCTACCAATAATCCTGGCTAATTTTAATAAAAATATGGCATGGTCATTAAGTCTTTAAAGCAGTTCATTCATATAGGGAACCTTTGACCTTGTACTAAATCTTTCAGAATCTTCTGTATCCCATTCTTATAGCTGACCTGGTATTGCTATAGCCGAGATCAACACTGGCAATTAGGGTGTATTATTAAACCACTATGATCTTGTAGAGTTCACACCAACTCTAGTACTGACTTTACAACATATTTCTACTACTTTGGTATTTAATTTAAGTTTCATCAAGCTGTCAAACCAGATAACCCAGAAAGGCAAATCGAAATCATACACCTTTAGTTTATATATTTGCCAACATGTACCATTTTTTTCTAAAATCCAGTAATTCTAGCAGCCTGGTTGGTTTATCTAGTCCCTTCTCAAAGACTAGCATATTTGCTCAGTTTTACAAGTTCTAGCTCTGTTTTATAGATTTAGTCTTTACAGTAGCACTATCAAAAGTTTGGGTTACCTTTCTATTCGGGTCTTCCAAGTGAGCTTCTATCTTCTTTCTTTTGGTTCCTATGATTTACATAGGCACAAGAACTTATTGTAAATTTGCATCACCCAGTACCAGTTTGCATTCCTTTATATAACCACAGATCTTGTCTCAAAGGACAATGTCATGTGACTGTTACACAAATGCCATGTGACCTGCCAGTCATGCTGGTGCGATATAAATAATAAGTGTTTTATTTTAACCAATTGCAAGAGACAGTTAACTGTAACACAAAAAGGATTTTCAAATTTCTGTTGATACTGAGATTTAAACTTTGAACTTGCCACTTGGGGGTTAACAACCTAACTACTTCACTAGGTTGTCACACCTCTTTAGTTTTTTTTAAATATATATATTTAAATTTATTTATATATTGTTTAAGATATATTTTCAAAGAATCTTTAGTATAATCAAAATTATAGAGTTATGGTCTTAGATACTCATTTAAATTGCTAACAGATATAAATATAATAATTTTATTTTATTTTCTAGAAGACTTACTTGTACAATTCTTTATATATTAGAACTTTCTATATTTCTTTTATACATGTAATGTTCATACTTAGAAATTTATATTTTAGTTATATATTGTATTTATTTTGTTTACAAGATTTTGTATTTAATTACTAACTTTTTTTTGAATTATAGAAACTAAAATCTTTTTGATTTTGGTTTTGATCAGATTTAAACTATTAACTTAGACTATAAAAATATAAAAGCTTAACTACTAAGTTATAGAATCTATATTTTTTTATTTAAGATATTAAGAGCTTATATAATATATATATATATATATATATATATTTTATTAAATAAATGATCAATCATTTAGCCAAACTGGTAATTTTATTAGTTAGTAATATTTTGAATACATATATAGTTTGTAAGAGTATAGCTAGTTATATATACAATTTTAGTTATTGTATATTTAAAAGATTTATTTTAAAGTTATTTACTATTTGCTATATTTAATTTTACTTGTAGGTATTCTATTTAAACTTTTTGTCTTATCTAATTAGTATTTGTATAACTTTAACTATTTTACTTTAAGGCTAAATAACCTTATTGCTGCCTTCTATTAAGAACTATTCAGGTTTAATTTTTTTTTTTTGTACTAGTATTTAGGCTATAATAAAGCCTGTTATTTAACAGTAAGATATAAAGATTTTTTGTTAATTTATTTACTTATTTTACAGATCTTAACAGAATTATACTTTTGCAAAGTTTATTTAAACCCTAGTATTACTTTATAATATATTTCTAGTACTTTAGTATACTTCTGTTTTTGTTTTTAAATTTCTAATTTAAATAGTCTATATAGGACTACAATTAGTTTATAAGTATATTAAGTCAGTCTAATATCTTTTTTCTTTTATTCTTTTAGTTAGAATTATAGTAGTCTGGTTAGTGATACTCTTTATTTAGAGATTTTTGTTTATTTGACTTTTTTATATTAGTATTTATTTCTTAAATTTAGCTTTTATAGTAATATTATTAAAAATCTATATTATTTTTCTGCTTAAATCTTTACAAATAAGCTTTTTGTTTTTTAATTTTAACAAATTTATATAGTTACAAGAACTTATTTTATGTTTGTATTATCCAATGCCAGTTTGTATTTTTTTGTATAACTAGTTACACAAATGTCTTATAATCTGCTAATTATAATAATATAATTATTATTACAAGTTTCTTAACCTAGTTATTAGAAACAGTTGTAATAATATAGATAAAAATTTAAAATTTTAATATTAATAAAATTTGAACTTCCAATTTGCTACTTAAAAAAGTGTCAACTTGTTTACTTCACTAATTTGTTACACTTTTACAATATATATTTAATTTTATATATATTATATATATTATTTATTACAATATAATTTAACAAAAGTTAATTCCAAATTGTTATTATATTGTAAAATAATATTGAAATTTGCAAAATCAAAATATTATAATCAAGAACAGTAATTCTAATATAGTAATAGAGTTATTATTTTCTAAGCAATAAGTTGAAATTTCAAATCTTATTAGTAATAGAATTTTGAAAAATAATTCTAATCTAATAATTTGAATAAGATATCTGAAGTCATAACTTTATAATTTTAATTGTATTAAGACTAACTTTAAAAGTATATAATATTATATAAATAATCCAAAAAGTATAACTAAATAGGAAGCTAAATATTAGCAACTTGAATAAAGTATTTAAGATAATAATTTTGTAATTCTAATTGTATTAAGTCTACTTTAAAAATATGCAATATTATATAAATAAATTTAAAAAGTATATACTGAATAAGAAGCTCTACTTAGAAATTCTGAATAAAAAAGTAATATAATCTTTAATAATATTATTTATAAAACTTCTGATCTAAAAAAAGAAATCTAAAACAAATAACTTGTATAAATAAGAACCTTTAGATTAAAGAGTTTACCAATTTGGCTAACCAGTTAATTTAAATATAAAGTTACAGTATATTATACAAAGCTAACTAGATTAATAATATAAAAGAACTTATAAAGACATATAAGATACTAATAAAATTGTAAAAAAGAGTATTAGAGTTATATAAACTTTATAAAAGAATAACAGTTTAATAGTTAAATTCTAACTATAAATGTTAGTCTTGGCTATAACAAAATTTTGAGTTAGCTAAAAATTGGGATAATAAAAGGTTTTAATAAATTTAGTACAAGGTTAAAAGTTTTTTATATATAGTAAGTAAACTGCTTTAAAAACTTAGTAATAAAAACTAAAACAGTTGGTAGAATAGATAAATAAGTAAATATAAAAACTAAAATATTTAAATAAAAGACTTACAGACATGTTCTAAGTATAGCAGCTAGTATAAAATCTTTAAGCAGACTATTTAAATTAAATAATAACCAAAGTTATATAAGTAACTAGCTGTACACTCTTTTTATGATTACTTTTATAGCTATTGTTATATATTATAAAGCTAAAATATATTATTAATAAAATCTTGAATCACAAGTACTAATCTTAATATTAAAAATTTTTTTTTATAATTAAATAACAGTTTATTTATATATAATATTACTTTATCTAATATTTTTTTAATTTTTCTTTTTTGAGTTAATATTTGTTTTAGAATTTAAGTTATTTGATTTTTTAAGTTTTATTAATAAAAAAAGTTGTTAAACTTTGAGTTATTAAACAAATTTTTGCATTAAATTAGCAATAATATTAATATAAGAATTTGTTTCTAAAATTAGTTTTGAGTTTAAAATTTTGATAAAAGGTTTTATGTTTTTAAAAAATAATTTAGATTTTTTAAGTTAAATAAATTTAATAAAATAAATTTCAATTAAATTATTAAAAATAGAAGTTAAGTTAAATATATTTTGCTTTTTTTTTAGTATTAAACAATTTCTTTGTTTTTTAATTTTATTAATATTTTTAAATAATAGTTTTATATAAAACTATTATAAAATAAAAGTACAACTAGTTATATATATAAAATTTCTAAAGAGTTTGGATCTTATAGTTTAGTGATTAAGCTTTTATACTCTTACAGCTAAGATTAATAGTTCAAGTTTAGCTGGAAGCAAAAATCCAAAAGATTTTAGCTTCTGTAATTCAAAAAAGAGATTAGTATTTAAATATGTAGCTCTATAAACAAAGATCAAGTGTAATACATAACTGAAATAGAAATTTCTAAAAAGAGACCAACTTTGCAAAGTGTGAACATTAGATGTAATAGTAGTAACATTGAAAATTTTATTATACAAAGTGTTATATAAATAAGTTTTTATAAAGATAAAACAGCATTAACATCTTTATATTCACTTTATAAAAACTTAATTAGAAAAGTAACATCAAAACAATATAAACTAAAATAGCAAAATGCAAAAAAGATTTGTAGCAAAGAATTAACTATTTTAAAATTAGAAGCACCTTTGGTACTGTAAAACATTCAAATATAAAAAGTAGCTATAAGCATAGAGAATGTAATCTGTTTTGTATATTTAAAGATTCTAAATTAAAGCTCTGATTACATTTATATAGAAGTTTGATAAAACTAGTAAATATACTAATATAAATACTATACCAAATAAAATTAAAATACTCAATTAAGAGTAGTAGAAATACTATAATAGCCAATGGCTAAAAGATGTTAATCTGCAATTACTCAAAACATAATTCTGCTAAATTATAAAAAGAAGTATTTAAAAAATAGTTTAAATGTACAATTTATTAAAGATAATGCTAAAATTAGAAAAGTTGCAAACCATTTATAACAACAGATATCTGGCTTAAAATATAGGCTATTAGTATTTAAATTAGAAAGTTAGTAATAGCAGCAGGCTTTTGGTTTAAGATATATATATAAAAAGGCATCCTTTTGGCATATTAAAAATAAGAGCTCAAAAGAAATAAATAACCTAATAGACTATTTTTTTTGTTTTTTTTGTATTAAAGCCCATACTTTATAACAAAACTTTATTGACTTTTATTGAAGTTAGTTATTATAATTATTTTATACAAAGATAAGAGTACAACTAGTTATATATGCAACTTTTAGTTGTCTATTTAAGTAGTTAACTTAGAGTTTTATACTAGATGCTATACTTATAAACTACTAGGAGATTATTTATTTAAACTCTTTAATTATTCATCTTATTATAATGTAACACTACTATATTCTTTATATATATCTAACTAGTATATTATCTAAGCAATATAGTATCTATTTTTTTTGTACTAGTTCTTAGACTGTTATATATTTCAGAGTATAACTCTTGTCAGTAAGGTGCAGAAGGCCTCTCTTGTTAACTACCTACCTACTTTATAAAACATTAATAAGAAGTACTTTTGCAGAGTTCACTTAGATCCTAGCACTAACTTTACAGTATAGCTTTAGTACTTTTAGTATACTTCTGCTTTTGTCTTTAAACTTCTAATTCAGATAGTCTGTGATCTGTCCTTAATATATTGTGATTTACAAATTAGTGATTCTGTTGCTAAACTAATCCAACTCTTATATAATCTACAATTCTAAGTCAAAATAGATATATTAGATTTGGCTAGTGGTATATTTGTAGATAAGTACTAGTCTTCTTTCTTAAGTTTTTTTTCTTCAACTAATTCTTTTATTAATCTTTGTTTTTTCTTCTTTTCTCTTATATGTTTTAACCTAAGATTACCTTTGTCAAATCAGGGTTAGAACTTTTCTATTTTGTTAATAGTCTTGTTATGTAACTTGCAACAAGCAATTAACTTGCAAGTTTAGGAGTTTATTTAAATAAATAATAAAAGTAATAACAGAATTTAAATAGTTTATTAGTTTGTATAGAGTAGGCTTTCACTTTTATTAAAGGTCAGATATTTATTATTATTAAAGAATTTTGTTATTAAGAATGTGAAAATTATTATTTTTCTAAGGCAAAAACACTTTTTATTTATAATAAACATTTTATTTATATTTGCAATCAATTTTTGTTATAAATGCAATATATTTCTTATTTTTTATATTTTCACTAAATTTAATAAAAAGCTAATATTTTATTAACTTATATGTAGACAAAGTGGCAGAAATAATATAAGTAATATAAGTGACATTTCTATTATATTTATATAACCTTAAATTAGATTAGAATCATTGCTACAATACAAATACCTGTAACTCTAAAAATTAGGTTTACAATATTAAGACTAGCTGATATTTTTTTCTTCTGACCTAAAATTTAATAGTCTAATTGGTAGTGCCTCTCATCTGAGGTTCTTATCTGTCTAATTCCTTTAGATTGATATTTGTTTCCTAAATTTAGCCTTTATAGTAATACTGTTAAAACTCTATGCTACCTTTTTACTTAGTATTTCAAAGTAGACTCTGGTTTTTTCCAGGTTTATAAATTTATATAGCTATAAGAACTTATCTTAGATTTGCATCATCTGGTACCAGTTTGCATCTCTTTGTATAACTACAGTTACAAAGATGTCCTATAACTTGCCAGTTATACTAGCATGATTATAATTACAAGTATTTTATTTTAACTAATTAACAAAATACTATTACTATAATACTGTTTATATATTATACAAGTAATTATCCAAATTTTTACTTTCAGTAGATTTTGAACTTATAACTTACTATTTGGTAAGTTGACAACTTATTCACTTTACTAAGTTACTACATCTTTTAATAGACCAATTTGAAAGTTGTTAAAATAGGTTGTAAAATATAAAAAAAATATATAAGTTACTTAATATAATTAAATATAAAACAAAAAAATTTAGATTAGATGTGAATAAGATATAATATAATAACTTTAATAAGTTTAGTTTACAAATAAATACATTTAAGTTTTATATTCTAAATAGATATATAAAGTAATAATTAAGATATAATATAAAAAGTTATATAAACTATAATTAGTATTAGGCTAATCAGACTAATTTGACTATTTAATTAAACTAGTTTAACCAATAATCAATTTGGTCAAATATAATGCTAATTTGTGTGTAAAAAAAAAAATTTAATTAAATATCTTTAATATTAATTAATTTGATTAAATAATCTAATTATAAAAACAAATTAACTAATTAGATTAATTTAACTATAATCAAATTTGCTTAATTGGTCTAATTTGTTAATTTGGTTTATATTGCTAAACAATTTGACTAATTTGATTAAACTAGTTTGATCAGAAACTCTTTAACTAATAATTAGCAAATTTATAATCAATTACTAATTTTTTTTTTTTTTTTTGGAGTTAAGGTGAGATCATGTCTCAGGTCTATTTATTCGAACATATTGTTACAGTTTGTACAACTTTTTACATTATACATTATCTATTACTATATATCTAATTAAGAG
>CAJVQA010006757.1:0-14539 GCA_910591915.1 Cetraspora pellucida | reverse complement strand
TTACTATTATATTACTCATATTGACAAACCTCCTGTTATTTTACTGTTATTTTGCTGTTATGCTGCTGTTATGCTGCTATTATTTGGCATATATAAGGTAAAATAATAACAGTTTTTTTTTTCTGTTATTTACCTATTATTTACCCTTTATTTATTTGTTCGACCTGTGTAGAGGTTGGAACCAGTTATTGTAATCGGATTTATAATCGGTTTTAACTAGTTATAACTTATAACCAGGTTGAACTTTTTTAAATCGATTAATCAGTTTTATTATAACTGAATTTATTTAATTAATCAGTTTTATTATAACTGAATCCATCCGATTAATCAGTTTTATTATATATGATTAATCAGTTTTATTACAACTGAATTTATCTGATTAATCAGTTTATTATAACCGAATTTATCCAATTAATCAGTTTTATTACAACTGAATTCATCCAATTAATCCGTTTAATTTAACTATTTATCTGTTATATCTGATATCAATGCTCTTTTATTATTTAATAAAGGTAGTAAAATATGTGATCTTGAGAACTCATCTACTTGACAGTCTAATTTCTTTATATCCTGTAGAGCACTTTTTGGTTTGTATTAATATTTCAATGACCAATATGGAATATTGTGCAAGCAGAAAGTATTCTACAAAGAGTATGTTCAATTGATTAAGGAGGTAATATACAATACATGTTCAGTTGAATTCTGGTGCCATGTAGATAGATTCCAACAGTTTTGCTATAATGTATTTTACTTTGCAAAGAGACTGACATTGTGTGAAAAATTGTTTGTTTAGGATTAATTAGCCAAATTAAAGTCAATAAGCAATATGGAAAACTGCATTATGAATTGTGGCATTGTGGCACTATGTAATTACGGTTTACTATACAGTATTCATGACTGTTTATGTAGTTAATTATATAGATAACTTATTCTAAATGCATTAATCAATTATTTATATTCTCATTAAATCAACACAAAAAAGAAATGCTATTTAACAGTAGATTTTTATTAATTTAATTAGATTACAGTGCATTAAAAAGTCTTTGAACAACTTTATGTAATGATTATTCGATGGCTACTATGCTTAATTGCATAATTTGTTGCTTAGTTATTTAAAACTTCTGAAGCAATATTTGGCAAAATTTTATAAATACTATCTAATTCTGATTTTGATATAATATTAGCCAATATTGAAAGACCCAAATCTGTGATGTATGTGCTTTTTAATTCATTTAGTATTATATTTCTATGAATTGATTGAAGATTCGAAGTAATACATTGTAACAGAATTAACTTACCTTTTCATTCAATCTGGCTATGAATTATAGATTATTATATAAACAACCTTTTAAAGCATATTCTATGACAAGAACATAATCTTTGGAAGCATCATGTCTTGATATACTGAAGCATTTTAAAAAACCTGGATGTTTTTAAGACTAATACCACAATATTAAAAGAAAATAAATATTCACATTAGTCAATATATAAATAATATAATTAACAAAAATATTCGATAAAGATTACCTCTTTTATGAATTCTTTTTTATGACCATTTGGTTCATTAAACAATTTAAGTGCAACAATTCTTCTTATATTTTGAATTTTATCGATCCAATTAGCAGTGTATACAGTTGCAAATCTGCCTTTTCCTATCTTCTTAATAATTTGAAATTCATTGTAAGGAATCTATGATAACTGATAATCATTTTCCAATAACACTTCTTTCAAATCATCTTCAATTTCAGAATTTTTACATATCCATTTATTCGTAGCTAATAAATAAGTTCTCCCTAATTATGTTTTAAACAAATTAATTAAATTTAAATATAAGAATTAAATAAATATATAATAAAAAATTAGTAAATTAAGATTTATTTACTTTTGATACCAATAGTCGGTTTTCTTTCTACTCCAAATTCATTTCAATAACATTTAGCAGTTTCTATCATTCCAACAGATCCAGATTTGCAGCTTTTGAAAATAAACAAATGCCTTATCTTCATCCTTTTCAACTCCAAATCCTCCTTGATAACAATAACCAACATTGTATATTCCACTAGCATCTTTTATATCAGAAGATTTTTGATAATAAATGAATGCTTTGTGTTCATCCTTCTTAACTCTGATACCTTTATCATAACAATGTTCTACATTATCATTCCATCATCTCAGCGGCTTTTTGAGAATATTCGAATGCTTTCTTGTCCTTTTCAATGCCGATTCCTCTTAGATAACAAATTCCAACATTACATGTTCCACCAGCATGACCCTCCTTGATAACACTAACCAACATTAAATGTTCCTTCAGTATGACCTATATTGGTAATATTCGAATGCCTTGTATTCATCTTTATCGATTTCAATACCATGATGATAACAATAACCAAGATTAAATATTCCATTGGCATCTCTCATATTAGCAGATTTTTGAAAATATTCGAATGCTTTCTTTCCATCCTTTTCAGGCCCGATTTCTTCTTGATAACAATAACCAACATTAATCGTTCCTTTAGTATTGCCCATCTTGGCACTCTTTGATAATAATCAAATGCTATATTTTTATTCTTTTTAACTCCGATTCTTCATTATAACAATATCCAACACTTAATGTTCCTTTAGCATTTCCTATTACAGTGGTCTTTTGATAATAGATAAATGCCTTATGTTTATCCTTTTCCATTCTGATTCTATTATTCAATACTAAATATTCTAACAGCATCACCTATCTAAGTGGTCTTCCAAAAATGTTTGAATGCCTTATATTCATTCTTCTTGACTCCAATATTGTGTTGATTAATTGTACCTGATTAGCTGATCTATAGATTGAAAAGATCCGCATATTTGAACAAATTGAAAGAATGATCAACAACTTGCATATTGATTGAACAAATTATATGAGAAAAATATACTTTTAGCCAGATTCTAATCAAAATCAGTAAATTTATCATGTGAAAGATGAATTTAAGCATTTTAAGAGTAATGTTTGATATGAAAGTTTGGAATTAAGTTATCTATGACAATAAATTGGTAAAAGTAATAGCAGTTAACAATGGTATTTATGTATCTTATAAGATTTAGTTTATATGAATTTTGACTAATTATGTTTAATATAAGAAAACCAGTACTGTACTAAAGTTTATTATTAGGAAGGCAGATTATAACCACCAAGAATTTCATTAGTGCCCCTAATGATCAATTTATTCATTAGAAAAGCAGATATAATTACAAAGAATTTTATTAGTGATTTTAATGTTCAAATTTATTTAAAATTTAAATTTAAATTTGAAATTGAAAAAAAAGAAGCTACAAGATTTATATATAAAATATATTAACTTTTTCAATTATTCAGTAGCTTCTATTTACCTTTTCTCAGGTTTATGTTTAGCATCTTTTTTTTTTTTTTTTTAGAATTTTAAATTTTAAAAAAATTTAACAAATATAAACTAAGCATGGCAATAATTTTGTCATGAATCAAGTTAGAACCTTCAGTATTAAGTAAATAAGTTAACAGTTATTAAAAACTGTTATTGTTATTCTTGTGGTAGAAAGATGTCAAAGTGAACTCTATTGCGTTTCAAAAATAAAACTCTATTCACTAAATCTGGTGACAAATGGGTTCATTTTGCCAAAATATAATTGTCTGCATCGGAAAATAATCTCTCACTTGGAACAGAGGTTGCTGGAACAGAGAGATATTTGTGTGCTAATTGAGCCAAAATGGGCAAGCTACTTCTATTTTTTAGCCACCATTCTAAAGGATCATCATTAATTTTGATTTCTTTCAACTTTACATAGTACATTATTTTATCATCATCTTCCTTCACATCAGCTTGTGTAGAATTTGCTTCTAACTCATGAAAAAAGTCACCATCATCATTATCATTGTAATTTCTATCTACCAAATTCTCATCATTGTCATCTGGAATAGTAAGGTTTGTCTTTAATTCATTATATAAAGTCTTTATCAAATTCTGTACTTTGCTTCATTTAATGCTTGTTGTCCAATTGAAATGTTTAAACCGTGGATCAAGAAATGTGGCAACTAAAGCAATGTTTGTCAGAACTGCCCATAATTCATCTAATGACAGATAATAGCAGCTCGAACTTTACAAAGTAAACCATCAGTAGCAACAGAAGGCAAATACTCTACTTGGTTAGTATCTATTAGCTCAGTATTGGTAGATCATCTCTGTGTTCTAATATTTCGATAACTTTGGCCACAGGAGGCTATTCTTTGGCTAAACTGTCTGTGTGCATGTTGTCATTGTTGATGAGTGCCGGTAGCAGAAATATCATTATCAGATTCATCACTTTCATTCTCATCATCTTCAATTTCTTCTTCATAAATCAGATTCAAATAGTATCGACCATCTTACTCATCTTTGGTGCAAACCTTTTTTTGAGTAATTTCATGTACAGATAAACAAGATTGATAGTTGGATACTTAGCACCACATAAACATCAGGTTACTTTTTCAATCGGTTCTAGTAAATTTACCATATCTTTTAAAAATCTACATAATAAAAAAAAAAATTTTTTTTAATACATTATTAAAAAAAAGAGCATTGTTAAACAAAACATGAAAATCTCAATTTTAAATATTTTACTTCAGAGTATAGGGCTTACTCAACACTAAATATTGTGATTACATCATATAATCATTTGATATTAAAAGTTTTTGTATTTAATATTATAAATGTAAAATGTATTATCGTCATGAAATAAATATTACAGAGGCAAGCAAGTTCATACTTTATATAGTGGAATATCTAAAAATTAAGATTTTTATATTCTCGTTTAACTATCTTAAATAATATAAATAAAATTAATAAATAACTGTAGTCTATATTATTAAGGTATGCTAATAATGTTGCAGGCAAAACTGATACTTTTTGTCTGAATGAAACTTCCAAAAATAGGATTATCAACAGAATGTAAGTTAAATGCTAACTTAAAATAACAAATTTAAGATTTGGAAGTTTCAAAATAAAGCTCCAGAAACAATTCTAATTTTTAAAAAGAGTTTGACCACATCATAATATGCAACATTAATAATTAACAAGGTAGATTAGTTATAGTGAAAAATGTTGTGGTCTTGTGATCACTAACCACTTTCGACCTGACAATTCAAATTATGTATTATGTTTAAAAGACTAATAATTGATATTATTTAAAGAACTATTGTCTTTTAAACACAATGTGTAATTTAAATTATCTGTTCAGAAATGGTCAGTGATTATGAGACTGTAACATTTTTTCACTGAGTTAGCAAAAAAATGTGCAGTCTCATAATTATTTACCACTTCTGACCAGATAATTCAAATTACTACTAGTCTCAGCACAGCAACCTGGTCAACCTTCAGCCTGCACCTTTTAGACTAGGCTGGTCGATTAAAAAAATGTTAGAATTGATTCTCTTATAAAGCAATTTCAGGTTAAAGAAACTGGCTAAAAATCAACTAGTAGTTACAACAAAGTAGAGTAGATATTTATTAGTTGATGATAAATTGATAAACAATGAATGTAAGAAATGGAAATATTCTGATATATTTAGCTGCATAAACAATTAATCAACATAAAGTACTAATGTGCTGTAATTTCTCAAGAACAAAGTGAATAAAAACTAAATAATTTAGTATCACTAGAACTTTGTCAAGGATGACCTATAGTTGTTGTGAAACCCAAAAAAAAAAATTATAACAAAGTTCATTGTTATAATTTTTTTTTTGGGTTTTGTATAACAACTATAAGATGACCATATAGATGATTGTAGAATTTAAAAAAGAAAACTATAATAATGATAACCAATCATTTTCATTGTTAAAATTTTCTTTTTTGAATTCTACTATCATCTATAGGATGACCTGAAGACTTTCTATTTATTTGATATAGAATTATGATCAGAAAAATTATTCTAGCAAAAAAGGTTGGCCCGGTTGACCAGCCTGAGCTTTTTTAGAATCGACTCTAGCCTATGATTTTCTATTGTCCTGTATAATAGCCATGACCAACCTACCTTAATTAATACTACAAAATTAAATAAATTTATAATTACTCTTTTTCGCTAACTGATAAGCATAATTTTTCCAGTTTTTCTTCTTCTTTTTGCAAAGCATGATTTTGTTTAGAAAGTAATGAAGTTAAAACAAATCTCATTGCATTATGCAATTTCAGGACACATTTTCAAGCCAAATAGGTGGAATTCCACCTTGTTTTTATATCAGTTATAATATCAAGTAAACTTTTAATAATATTTTGACTCTCATCAATTATATTAAATTCATATTGCACTTTACGTAAACATTGTGCCTGTTTAGAAAGTCAAAAAAAGCTTGTAAACTTTTCACATGATGATGGATAGCCTTACATTGTTTTAGCCTTTTCTTTACTGATAGCTCCAACGTATATACAGTGCAAGGCAGATACTCTATATCATTAATGATTCTATTCAACAATCTTACCCCTTTAACTATGTTAGCACCATTGTCTGTAACTACAGTAAAAATCATTGCATCAAGATGCCATTCACAAATTAATCGAATTAATTTCTCACAAATTACTTCTCCAGTATGCAGATATGCAAGATGATCACAAGAAAGCAAGGCCTCTTTGAATTTAAAATCAGAAGACAGCCAAGTTGCTGTAACATCTAAATAGTCATAGTAAGATCTTGCTGTCCACAGGTCAGTAGACAAATGAATAGCTGTTACACTACTATTAATTAGGGACTTTAGTTGATTATTGCTCCAATTACATGCTTTATGAATCAATCCTTTAGCAGTTTTGTCACATGGAATTCAGAATCTGAGTTTACAGGCATAAACAAACTCGCGAAAAGATTGATCTTGTAAGATATAAAGAGGTTGAACAAATAGAATAATAAATTAGATTAATTTTCTTGCAATTAGTTGTTGCCTTTGTGATGAACATGGTGGTGTCATGTTATTGTAATAGTCTGTAACCTTTGTTTGATCACATTTTGGCTAAAAATAATCTAAAGTTAATAATGTTTTTAAAAAAATTAAAAATTTTGTTATGTTAAACATGATGAAATTTTTAGAATATTAACAAATTAATTTCAGAATATCGTATTACTTTATTATGTTCATCCAAATAATCAGTATAGTTATCTTTGATTATTTTGTGCTTGTTGTGTAAATAGGCAATCATATTTGATGTGTTGCCACCTTTATATGTATATGGATATGGAGGTTGCCGAGAGCCAGCAAGGTTATGCACACATATTTTATAGTATGTAAGTTCAACGTTGTTTTTATCTATATGAAAAAAATAACTGATATAGCTTTTATTACTATGAGAGGTTTCGGCATTAGCTTTTCTCTTCTTGCGACTTATAATTGATGAAGTTGATGTTGTTGATGGTGTGACATTAGATTCTTCTGCATCTGAGAAAGGAGGTGAAGACATTTTTATTTATTTTTTGTTTGACAAAAAATTAAATTTATTGCTATCATTTTCGTTATCATTTTATATAGATATGTAAATTTCATTTAGCATTTATATTTATTCAGAAATGCTATTCAAATCCTTGTAATTAACCTGTTAATGTGATAAATGGAGAGTATTTATCTTGGTATCTTACATGAGATTCATATGAGGAAATGGACTGATTAGGATGTAGGCAAGAATTTATTGCAACTATAGATCCTAATTAGATGAGTAGCAATTTGATTATAGGTTCATTTTGTTCACTCATTAATAAGCTTTGTGCCAGATAAACCTCAAACTCTTTTATACATTTTAGAGATTCATTGCTATTTTCATAATATTATAATTGCTCTATCTGCATAGCATCACGAAGCCTTTATATTTCATGAATATATTTTGCATCAATCTCTATATTGATGTTTTTCATACTGATCTCAATTAGGTATAATTATTAATTTAAAAAAATTTTACCAATCTTATTAATCTTAGCATAATCTGGCTACGACTGGTTTTACAATGAATTAAAGTTATGATTTATTGACCAAATTTGCATTTATTAGTCAATTACTAGTTTTAAAACTAGTAATTGGCTAGTGTGAAAGTCAAATCCATGGGTCTATGTGATTATGTGATATTGTGATCTGTGTTCACGATCAAAAAAAAGAAATAATTGATACCACAGAATTTAGCCTGAGCCTATAGAAGAAAACACCCAGTTTTCAAAAGAGAAATGCCAAGAAATCATGAACAAATCATGAGGAAATAGTAACTAAGCCATCCACTTAATAATGCTAAGCCCTAATGCAAATTTCAGAATTTGGAGAACAATCCCACCAGACCCATCCTGAGGTAATTGGTTTAGGTTATACAAATAACCTTAATTTATCCAAGATAAAACAGGGTTTATGCAAAAGCTAATTTTTAAGGATTACTATTTTGGCCAATCTATTTAAGATAATACGGGTTTATGTCAAAATCAAATTTTAAGAGTATGCAATGCAAATAAGAGACTACATACTATTTGGTAGCGGATGATGCACTTTTATTATTATTAGCTTATTATATTTATCCTTGTTTTCGCTATGAGATAATTTCATATATAAGTGTCATCAAGTGAAAATTTGTATGTTTTATGTATTTGATAGGTTTTATTAATAGAACTTATATTGATGACATTATTGGAAATTAAATCCTATAAGGTTAAAATAACTAAATAGATAATGGATTTGCATTCTGATCTTTATTATATTTAATTACTAGCATAAAAATATTAATAGTATTTCTATATCTTTTTATAATTATGTATCTTATTTTAAGTTTGTTTTTCTACATACTGTAAATTTAGTGGATAAATAGAAAATTGATTTATTAATTGAAGGTATACCTGCAAGCCTTTGGACAAATTTCATGTAATAAATTTTTATTTGCTGATTTTGGTTAGAATCCGACTAACCAAAATAGTATTTGTACGTAGATAAAAATATAACTGATTTTTTATTCCTTGGTTCTTATTATACTTCTATACTATTTTTTCAAATTAAAGTTACGTATTTCATGAAGTTTAGCTTTACTACAATCACAAGGCTTTTTCATTTCTTTCACTTTCTTTTTTCTTTGGTCGAAAACTTTTACATTTCATTAGTAATGCTATTAATTTAAAAAATTCGTCATATCATTATTAAAAAGTAAAAAAAAAGATAGAATCAACAATAAAAATAAAAATTCTGGATAAGCCTGAATCTGAGATCTGAACAATAAGTGAGAAAAAATAGTATAGAAGCATAAATAAAAACTGAGGAATAAATGTTTTTTTTTTGTATGTAGCATTTTAAATTTCGTACCAAATTTTTTCTCTAATAATTGAATTGAAAAAATATATATGTATCCATAAAACTAATGTATATATACAAGCGCCATTCAATTACTATGAAATAAAAGGGTAAAAACTCTAGATAAATATGCAAAACAATGGATTTTAAAGCCTGTAATATGCTTTCAAATAAAAAAAACCCCACAGTAGCTTACCAAAGGCATAGAAGTTGCCTTAAAAATCTCTTTCGGAACCTCCAGGATTCTGGTTCGACAAACAGCAAAGACCCTGAAATATTACCAAGGGTATTGGTTGTCAATTTTTTATTTGAGACCCTAGTAATATAACTATTTAACCCACTCCAGCATAAAAAAAAAATTTGAGCTAAGTAATACTAAAGCTTATAAGATGACATGTCTAAATGTGCATATAATAGGCAAGAAAAATAACTTGAACCAAAGGCTATTAACTAATTAAACCAGTTTTCTAGTTGTTTAAGAATACTGTTATAAATATGAAATAGCTGATATGATTGGTTTCCAAAGGTAAAAAACAAATTTCATTTATGTAGATTCTACTTAAAAGATAAGATTAGCTATTTTTCTTTAGATAATAACGAACTGTCTAATTAGACCAAAATTTTTTTTAAAAAATTAGTTGCATACTTGGAAGTTATTGGCAATTCTAATAAAATAACAACTTGATCTACATGCTGTATATTTAAAACAATTTAAGAAAAAAATACCTGCAGAAGTTGTTGAATTTCTGACACTTTTGATTTATAATTCTATAAAAAATTTATAAGTTATTGTTGAAGAGAATGTCAAAAAACAGTGGATAAAAAATTTACATGAATTGCTGCAATTTATGGCGGAAGAGATGAAAAAAAAAATTCTAAGGATATTCTAGTGAATTTAATAAGGTCAATGCAAAGTTGTTGTAGATCCATAATTTAAAAAATGGGAAATGTATCACATATTAAATTTTAATATATAAATCTCTCATTTTTTGGCTTTTAAACAAGCCATAAATTATGTGATTTAGTGTAGTAGTTATTGGGTCAAGTTTTTAATGACAATTGTTGATTTATTCACAATAGATGCAGTGGGTCTTGGCTATCATTATATCTCATCATCCTAATGAATAATCAGTTATCATCAACAACATGACCAATAACAAGCAATTATTGTTATATGAAGTTGTTCAAAGCCTTTTAAATGTACAGTATATGTTGTTTTAGATCTGTTGGTTGGCAGAAACAATTTTCATCACAAATTTTCATATAGACCAAACATACCAAACATGCTGAGGTTACATTTAAATGAAACCTTAACTTTAAATATATCGACATTGTAGTATCATTCTGAATACTATCTCTGTATTAAAAAATATACATCATTATCAGTATTAGGAAAATTAGTAGTCAAGCAAAAATTTGCTGATCAAATTGGTCAAGTCTATTATATAAATGTAATATATATATTATATAATAAATTATATTTAAATATTCCATTTGACCAATTAACCAGTACAAATCTTTTGACTGAACTGATCAAATTGGTCTGATCGTTATCATTATATATATTAATTATGTTCCAAATCAGAAACTTATCGAATCAGCCAAATAATCATTCGGATAATCTTTTACCAGGTGTTCCAAATTTTATTGTTATAAAAACAGCTGTAATATAACCAGTTAATCGATTAATCAAATTTATCCAAATTAATATAACTGATTAATTGAATTTGACCAGATTAATATAACTGATTAATCAAATTTATCCAGATTAATATAACTGATTAATCGAATTTAACTGGATTTATATAACTGATTAATCAGATTTAACTGAATTAATATAACCGATTAATCGAATTTAACTGAATTAATATAACCGATTAATCAAATTTAACTGGAGATAATATAACCAATTTATATTCGGTTTTGATTTTTAAAAAGTTGTTAAACCCAGTTAATAAAATTAAAACTGGTTTCAATCACTAATATTAGCCATATTAGTCACACTAATCACAACTTGTGTTATCTAGGTTATATGAAGTTACACAAGCCATAGTAGCCACAGTAAGTCATAGTAATACTCCTGTAAACACAAAACCTATCTTATAATAAATTTTATAATAATACCTAAATTTCAAAGACTTATAACTCAAAATTCTACTAAGCAAAAGAAGTCTGATTTTTAAAGAAGTTTAGTTCAAAATGCTAATCTTAGTAAACTTTGAACCTGACTTTATTAATTTAAATTATTTTTATAAAAAATTTTCAAAAAGTTTTGGTATTGGAATCTATAAGATATGTTACAAACATTATGTCTAACACTTGCTAACAAACAACCTAACATCTGCATTACTATAGAGCTTAGAGGCAGCATCAAAATCTGTCACTATCTCTAAGTACTTGTTACTACCAACATAGTTATGTGTCTCTGTAAAAAATACTATACATATTTTTATTTATAAAAAAACTTTACTTATAAACAACATCAAAGTACCAATATTATTAAAAAATTAAAAGATAAAAAATTATTTGTTTCCAAAATCATTGAGTCTACCAACTTCATTCTATTATCTCCAACCTTTTTATTTATATTAACTGTATACCAATATACTTATAGCAAGTGCAATCAACCTATTAATTGCAAAGTAATTAATAATAGACATTACTTAGTTGTTGATATTGAACTCTTTAATAACAATCTATGTCATAAATTCTGTTTTAAAACTGAAACTGAGTCTGAAGCTAGCAAACAACCTATTATCAACTCAGAACAAAAACCTTTTTGAGCACTTTCATTTCACAAACTTGAACAATCATTTAACATATTTTGTACTAACAATTTACTTATTTCTGAACTCAACTCTCTCACTCTTACTATTGAAGATATAGTAAATGATATAATAACTGATACTATTGTCATAAATATTAATAACTCTAACCTACTTGACAATAACCAACAGCAGCAACAATAACCAACAGCAGCAACAACAATCAAAACAACAACAACAACAAGAAACATCTAAGTAAGCTAAACAACAACAATAACAAAAATTATATAAACAACTAAAACAACCTTATAGCCAAGCTGCAAAACCTAAGCTTAATTCATTATTTGATTGGTTAACAAACTTTTCAGTTACTGAAGAAATAAAAAACAACACTAAACTTCAAACAGATATTTCTTAAAAAGTATTTAATTTTCTTAAAGAACACTTATATAATTTCTTTTCAAGAAAAGTTATTAAAGAAGCAACAAAAAACCACTCTGCACTTAAATCTAGCTTTTATTTACTTATTTGACAAATGGCTAATACCAAACTCAAATTTTTAACAGACTTAATTCAACAGCACAATCCTATAACTGATTAATCTGCTACAAATACCTTTTAACATCCTTAAAAAAATTCTCAAAAAACTTATCCTTATATTTATTAATATACTTTTTACCAAACTTAACTACCTAGAAATTTTCACTTCATTTGTTATCATTCTATTTTTTAAAACTGAAAATTATTTAAAATTCTGTATTAATATAGTCTGTTTTCATTTATACATATTTAACAATTATCAAACTATTAATTACACAAAATTTGCAAAAGACATTAAACTTAAACCAAAAAGATTTAAAATATTATTAAAAGTTACTAGATATAACAAAAATAAAAAATATCTTTCTATAAATATAAATACTCAATTCAACATTTAACTAGAATTTAATATTTTTAAGATCTTATTTATGGATAAGTACAATATTCTTTCTTTAAAAAACTTATTTTTCTATTTTAATAAATAGTTCAAAAAGCTTTTCCACTATATAGTAGACAATTCTCAAACACTATTGACAAAACCAAAGTATTCAATTACCTCAAATACCAATTTAGACAACACTTCATTTTCCATCTTAAAGAACTTCTGCCTAGCACTCATAAATTTGCAGAACTATATAATTTACAAGAAAGATAACATGAAATCTTTAAACAAGTTAACTACCATATACTTATTTGTACAAATCCTAAATACTCTTATCTTTTAATTACTAAAACACCAAAAGAAAAAGAAAAAGAAACATCTATAAATTTAAAACCCAATACTGAATCATATTTATAACATAATACATCTGTATTTACCAAATTCACTTTTGATGACTCTTATCAAAAATACTCTAAAAAAGATAATAAATTATGAAATGAACTCTATCTTGACCCATCTGTTTTTTACACTAAAGACAAACATGAAGCTGTATTTCAAAATCAAATTTCTACTACTGTACTCAATAAATTAGTAGCAAAAGCAGAAAAATATACTTGCTCTGCCAATGCTGTTAAAACTAATCCCAAATAATGTGACTTCTACTTCTACCAATACCTATTAATTTACCAAAACACTGCTGCCCAAATCTACAACATAGATAAAATAGACAAACAACAAGCAATTGATTTCATTACAACTAAACTTATCGATACTAACTTTCTTAATGAGTAATCACCTACTTTAATTGCACATATGACAACTCACCAAACTATTCTGAGATTACTAAATTCTACAAATAAAAAGCCCTTCCTGAAGCTGAAACTATTCTATACAATAAATTTAACATTAAATTCAAAATTTCTATTGCTATAGAAGAGTTTTTCTTTCTAAAAGAAGAAGAACAGACTCAAACTCCTTTTTACTAAAATTGTCTTCTACACAACTTATAAATGTAGTTATCATCTTATCAAAAGAAACTATCATAGTATTTGATAAGAAAGATAATATAAGTAGGCAGACAGGAAAGTCTATTTATATAGAAAACTAAGCAAATGACAGTCTAACTCAATGTACAGAGCAGACTATAAAACTCTTCACAGCTATAAAAGCCAAGCTTCAAACAGTAAGCACCTTAGTAAAAGACCAATACCCACTATCAGAAACTACCCTATTACATAATTCTGAAAATTATAATACAAATCTCAAAAAAACTAATTAAAACTCTTTCTGACGATCATTTGAACCAAACTTTTCAAAAACCCGAACTACAGAAAAACGGTATAGTTAATATATTAAACTTTATAAAAAGTTTTCCAGAGTACTTACATGCATAGTTGAACATTGAAATAGAGTTGAAAAAGAAGTTGCAGCTTTGTGGTAACAGTTTAAACGCACTTTGGAACTATAGAAGAAGTAGTTGGTAAAAGCCAAAGTTTTTTTTATAAAGTAAACAACAAAGTTGGATATATTAGTTCTATACAACTGTAAAACCTACAAGGAACACCTATAAA
>CAJVQA010006756.1:0-14540 GCA_910591915.1 Cetraspora pellucida | reverse complement strand
TTTATAAAGTTTAATATATTAACTATAACATTTTTCTGTAGTTCAGCTTTTTGAAAAGTTTGGTTCGAGTGATCGTCGGAAAGAGTTGAATATATTTATTTTAATAAAACAAATTGCAATATATATAATAATAATAAACAAATAAATTATATATAAAATTAAATTATTTTTTTAATATTAAGATAAGATCTTGACTATATTTTTATAATATTTTTAATTATATATTTTAGTACAAATGCTAAAATAAACTAAAATTATATATAACAAATTAAAAATTATATGCAAAAATAAGAACTCAGACTAGTTTATCTATAATCTAAACTAATTATAATGATTAAAATTTACTTAGATTTTAAGTGTTAAAATATAATTCAAAAAAATATTATATTTAATTCAGAGAGTTAACTAGATGTTAAATTTTCTAATTGCTTGACTAATTGGTGAACATATATTAGATTGTAAATAAAGATGGTTAGCAATGCCACATAGACATAAGTATGTAGTCTTGATAATATTATTTTTTGTACGTATTGCAAGCTTTTGAATTTTATTATATATTTTAACAAAATTGTTTTTTGAATTTTAAAATGACCCCTGGGTGTTATCTTGGGAAACATAATTTAAGAGTGTTAAAAAAAGTAAAAATTATTCACATTCGGTTAAATTAATTAACGGGTACCCGAATTGGAACCGCAGAGGATTTTTAAAATTTCGTCGTCAAGCAATTGGATTCACATTCTATCATTACCCAATCGGAATGTTAAACATCTCCTGCGGTCTCAATTCGGGTACCCGTTTGCGGAACACTACACTCTAAATTATCTCGAAATAATGCCCAGGACGTATATAAGATTTAAAATAACTACAGTGTATAAGCATTAAATCACTATTCATAAAGATAAGTTTGATTTTAAATTTATTAATATACGTAACAATTACGTAATATACTTTGACTCGCCATAAAAATTCGAGCGTTCGAATGTTAGTCATGTCAGTCATATCACCAAAAAAAAGTCGGTCCCGTAATCTTTAAGTTAGAACACACAAAACTTACAGCATATCATTTATATATTTAGTATATTAGCGTCTTTTTATTATTTGTACCAGTTACGAAGCGTTCCGATTCGTACGTATGTAACCGAAATCCAATTAACTTTCCACATGATAAAATGAATCCCGGGAAGTTTCGTAACTAGGTTCAAAAATTGCACAAAATATTGGTACATGTATCAAATCTCCTTAATTAATTATTATTAACGTTAAAGGAGAAAAATTTTATTCGCACATAATAATTTAGCAAGTTATTGCACTAATGCTTGTAATTAATTATACTGCGAATTGCAAATTATATTATACTGTAAGTAGTTAAGTAAGTAGCCAAGTAAATAGCCAAGTAGTTAAAAACCGATTATAGACAAATTATAAACAAAGAAAACAAAAAGCAGAATTAACAAAGTGTTCAAACAGTTTGCTAAACAGAATGGTTGCAGTGAATCTCTAACGTGATTCATGTTATTTTGATTTAAATACGTACTTTGTCATCCCATTTTAGTTATAATATTGAATACATATTATTGGCATGAGAATTTTGACATTCTTCAATTAACATAGTAGGTTTGTTTGTGTATGGGGTTTTATTTCAACAAGTTTTGATTGATAATTGACATATTGTGAGTTTGTATAGATTGCGTAATGTTAACCATAATATTAACCATAATATTACTATTTCTGACTCAAACATGGCAAGCTAAATTTTAACGTTAATGAAACAGTAAATAAAAATACGTATCGGTATGTATGAAATTTTTTTTCATTTAAAAATGAAAAATGCAAGATTCTCTCCGTATATTTCCGAGCAGTTTGTAATTAAATACATAGATTATCGAAAACTTTGCAAAATATAAGATTAATCGTTAAATTCATGTGTTACATATGGTAGCAAGATGCGATCTAGTCAAATCCCCAGAAGGTTTCGTGCGCAATTATGCAGGGTTCGATTTGGAAACACTAAATTTGAACAATTATTTATATAAAAAAAAATGTGGAAAAAATCCTACAAAGATGAAGTCAAGTTTATATGTATAGATATATGTAAGTCTTTGGTAACAGTAAATAAAAACGAAAATCAGCCAATTATATCATATTCGGCTTTGTATGAGATATTGGCGTCAACTCAAATGCTTTTTTTAGCAAACATGTGATGTCAGTGATGATTAGCCGGAATCAGCAGATGTTCAGGTGTCGACCAGAGGTGTATTTCTCATATTATTTCGTGTGGTATCTGTATATATAGTATATCTACGTAGTATCTATGTAGTATCTATGCAAACGATAGTTTTTTACAACATAACCACTTGCACGAATTTCGGCAACAAAAACACACTGACTAAATGCAGTATCTAAATTTCTTGTTTTGCGTCCCTCGAGGTGTAAGTATGCTATATTTATTTAATGTTACATTGCAGAAGCTGCATATATGGATCAAAAAAAAAAAGTTTATCAGCCCATTAAATTCGTCTAATAATATCAGCATTATATATCGATACAAGTAAACTTGAGTCATCTAAATAAATTAAGCTAATCCGAAGCCAAGGAAATGACCTGAAACGTTATTTTCTTCTCTGACTTCTTGTTTCATAATATCATAATAACGTAACAGGGTAAATTTATGTTACACCAAAAAACTTGTCAATTCCTTCAAATAACGGTCGAAATTTCCCGACTTGTACAAAAAAAAAAAAAAATTAATTATCATCAACCATATTTTTTAACTCAATTTTATCCAAAGCCCGCAACTATGCCAGACGAACTCGTTAACGGAAAACAAAAAAATATTTCGAGTATCGAAAGTATAGCTAGATCACCTTATCTTAACAAAGGTATATTAAAATTCGCGCTTATATAGTATCTTAATTTGTGTTAAACAATTTGCAATGTGTGAGATTTTTTTTAAAGAGACGATGCAAATAAATTCTTTGATAAAAAATATAAAATTGCGTTTTTTTTAATGCAAATTTTTATTCATTCATCTTATTTCCGAAAAAGGAACTGCAACGCCGAGCTCCACGCGTAATGCCCTGCATCTTACCGGCATCCTCCCGCCCGCAGTAGAAACTCTTGAGCAACAAAAGAAACGTGCATTGGTCCAATTTCGTGCCAAATCATCATGCTTAGAAAAATACATGTTTCTTGCCTGGCTAAGAAACACTAATGTTAGATTATTTTATCGTATCGTTATCGATGAATTGGAGGTAAAAATCCCTTATTTTATTATATTGCTTTATTTGTTCTCGGTTAACTATCCCCACTTAACTATTTCTTATTTCTTAAATTTAGGAAATGGCTCCAATCATATATACTCCAACTGTCGGTACCGCTTGTTTAGAATACTCCCATATTTATCCTTTCCTCGCTCCACCAGGTGTACCGGATGGATTATACCTTTCCATCAACGATCTCCCAAATTTGACTCAAATTATCAAAAGTTATCGTCCGTATCCATCTAGTGATTCATTAACCCCACAAATCGCCGTTATCACAGATGGTTCTCGAATTCTGGGTCTGGGTGATTTGGGTGTTAATGGTATGGGTATTCCTATTGGTAAACTTCAGCTTTACGTTGCTGGTGCTGGAATAGACCCACGACGCACTTTACCCATTACTATTGACCTTGGCACTAACAATGAAAAGAACTTAAATGATGAATTTTATCTCGGTATTCGTAAAAAGAGAGTATCCGATGATGAAGTATGTTTATAAATTTATTATATTATACTTATCTTACATTTAATTAAAAAAAATCTTAAATTTATTTAAAAATTTTATTTTATTTTAGTTTTATCCATTCGTCGATGCTGTACTTAAAGCTTTGACCTCTGTATATCCTAACCTTTTGATTCAATTTGAAGATTTTTCTTCCGAACATGTAAAAATCTTTATTTTTCTTTATTAAAAAATTCCTAGTTAATAAATTAAATTATTTGTTATTTTTTTCCTATATTTAGGCTTTTGATCTGTTGGCCAAGTATCGTGACAACTTGTTTTGTTTCAATGATGACATTCAAGGTACTGGTGCTGTCATTCTATCAGGTTTCATAAATGCTGTACGACTTGTAGAAAAGGATATTCATCCAACGAAGCATAGAATATTATTTTTCGGTGCTGGTTCTGCCGGTGTTGGTGTCGCAAAACAATTGCTCGAATTCTTTAAGATTGAACATGGTATGTCTGAAGATGATGCAAAGAAATTGGTTTGGTTGGTTGATACAAAGGTACTTTGTAATTTTATACTATAATTTCTTTTCTTATATATAATATTAACAATTTTTATTTTATTATTATATCCAGGGTCTTGTTACTTGCGATCGTGGCGACAAGTTGGCCAAACATAAGGTTTATTTCGCCCGTTCCGATAATGAGGGTCGTCAATTTAAATCTCTTATGGATGTAATTGAATATGTCAAACCTACCGCTTTAATAGGCTTATGTTCTACCGGTGGTGTATTTGATGAAAATATATTAAAACGTATGGGTGAACTTAATAAAAATCCTATTATCTTTCCATTGTCCAATCCAATGGTAAACGCTGAGTGTACATTTGAAGATGTAAGTAATCGAATTAATTAACTTCAAAATATGGTTATAATATTTATTCTTATCCTTGATTATTTTTTTCTTATAAAGGCTATGAGAAATACTGGTAATCGTGTCATATTTGCTTCGGGTACTGGTTTTCCTCCATTCGTTGAACAAGAAACTGGAAAAATACGGTATCCAGGACAAGGAAATAATATGTACATCTTGTATGTATAACTCTTTATGTCTTTATTATTTTCATATTTCTTGTAATCAATTTTAACTTTTAATCTTTTTCTTTATTAGCCCAGGTCTAGGTTTAGGTGCAATTCTTGCCCGTCCAGATCGAATTACTGACCGTCAAATTTACGCTTCTGCTTCTGCACTCGCTGAGTCACTTACCACTGATGAAGTCGAACAAAACTTCCTTTACCCTGCAATACAACGAATTCGACGTGTATCAGCTCAAGTAGCTGCTGCTGTAATTGTAACATCTGTGGATGAAGGTCTTGCTCGTAATCCAGAAATTAATTCATTGGTTAAACAAAATTTACCTGAATGTTTATCTCGAAGTGGTGAAAAATGGCAAAAATTAGTTAAATATGTAGAAGAAAAAATGTGGGATCCTAATAATGAAAAGCTTTTTACTTGTGAAACTTTGGTTGAAAAAAGTAAATTTTAAAAATTTCTACAAAATGTTTTTTTAAAAAAAAATTAGGTTAGCCTATCGATTAGATTATTATTTTTTTTTAAAAAAAAAAAACAAATCATATATATTTATAGAAAAGCATGAATAATAATACATGCTCTAAAAATTTAAAAAATAAAATTATCTCAAAGTCATAATCAAATTTCGCCTTTTTAAATGGATTTGCACTATCTAACAAATTTTGACCGGGATTATCGTTATCTTCTAACTAAATGAGCCTAGTTATGGAAATTCTGATCAACGATAAATGCATTAAATCATGAGACAATTAAACAATAGTTCTCAATCACACGATTTTATTCATATAAAAATTAAAAATTAATGAATTACAAGTTACATTGCTTAATTAAATTATGACATAATTTATTCAACAATTTTATTATCATAATTGATATGTTAACATGTTAACAATAAGTGTATTTAGTAATGACCATACCAAGGGATAGTCGGTTACAATCACGTACCTTATTTACAAGTCGCTTAAATTTTGGTGTTTCGAGGGTGTTTTGTATTAGTCCCGTATTACAAAGCTTATGAATCGAAAATCGATTAATAATTGTCACGGAAATCAGATTAAAAGGCACCATTTGACCCTCTAAAAACCACATATACTTTACTGCAAAATTTCAACTACACAAGATATAACTGATTTATCCTTGCCATCTATGTAACATAATTTCCATGTACTTGTTTTAGAGCGAGACCTTTATTTTACGCATTGTTTTTGACATTTAAGATTAAATAGGATAATATTCAATTAACTAAATTAAATAGATATATGTCTAGTAGAAACAAGCACATGAAAAAAGTTACATAGATGGGGTTGGTTAGGAAATAATATAAATATACTCTAAATTCCAACCCTAGCTCTAAAAGATGCTTCCCAAAAATTTGTATTTTTTGGATGCTTGTCTATTTTATTATGTCATTTTAATTTCATGTTTTTTTAACTAAAATTTTTTAAGTTAATGCATATTAAAATTTATTAGTTATTGTGGTTTGTGTCAAAATTTTTTTTAAAGAAAAATTGTTTATGGTTAGTAGTGGTTTTTGATTTTTTTTTATATCTATTATTATTATTTTTTTTTTTAATGTTAATCCCTATCTTCGGGATGTGACATTTTTATTCAAGTAAGGACACGGCATGCCACCAGGGGTTACCTTACATTGGAGGTTACAACTAGTCACATGTGCATTTTTGGTGCCTAATTTAAGAGTAGGAGGCAGTATTTCAAAATTATATATAAACCTAATGGTAAATTTTTTATATATTTAATTTGATGAAAAATTATATTAAGTAACCTAATTTTAATTATTAAATAAAAATTGTAGAGTAGGTCTTTCTGATTCTAATAATAGTAAACTTATTAAAATAGGTTAAAAACTCATTGAGATATTAATTTTTAAAGATTAGAATAAAAAATTATAGAATAAAATTAACTAATAGATTTATGTAAATTAACCAATCAAATTCTTCCTTTTTGTATTACTCAAAGAAATTTTAACCCACCTAAGTAAACTTTGTTATATGTACAAGTATATTTTTTTAAAATAATACAATACATCAAAATTTTACTATAATATATAAATAATTTTATTTTTTTATTTTTTTTATTTTTTTTTAGTTTTTAAAAAAGAGGTTTATCCTTTATCTCTTTATTAATTAGTCAATTTACATATATGCAGAAGAAACTAAGCTAGAAGAGATAGGAGTAAGAGCTACTTTATTCTTGACCTATTCTTTGCTAGAATGATTAATAGACCTCTAGTTTATGATAAGATAACTGAGAAAAGATTGTCTACTAGTAATATAACAATAAATTTTTTCATTTAGTATAGAGAATAAAATTAGTTTAGTTTTAGCCAGTATTGAAAGTTGTAGAGGTGATAGAGTTGGTTATAAGAAATTATGTTGTATCATTCAGAAGAGAAGCCAAAGTTCTTTATATATTGCAGAGATAATATTGTGATGTATAAGAGAAGCATATTTGTATTTGTGTTTGTTATTTTTAAATGGTGCCAAGGTGTTGCTAGTTATTAAACCTAATAGTATTTGTTTGTTAATGTGGTTTAAAATAAAGACTCAAGTAAAATAGTTTATCTTATAATAAGGTATTTCTAAATTGTTTGCTGCTTTATATACTGTACATATTATTAGTATTGTAAAATGTAAATGGTTTCCAAGATAGTCTAAAAGATATACAATAGTTTCTAGAACACTATAGCATCTTAAACAAAGATAGTTTGGATGTTTAATAGCATTTCTTCAGTAAAGCAAGAGATGTATGAGTAATTCTTCTGATAACAGTTTGATTTTAAAATTCTTTAGTACTGAAGAGAAAGGATCTGTTATTAGAGCCAAGAGTTTTTCTCTATATGAGAAATATTGTATGAATAATGACTAGTTAATATTATTTTGTAAAGTATACCAGTAAGAGATACACTATTGGTAGAACCAAGCTTGTCTATTTGTAATTCAGTATATTTGTTTTATTGTAGTTTTTAGCAAATATGTGCAAGAGTTGCTAAGAAGTTTTGGAACAAATTGATTATGTAAAAATTTTTATAGTATAGAGTTTAATTGAAAAATATTTTTAGTTTCTTAGATCTGAAGTTCTTTGTTCAGGATTGCTAAGATTGTATGATTATATGTTATTGCTTTTAATACTAAGATAAGATAGGCATATTGTTGCTTGTCAAGTGCAGGATATTTGTGTGATTAAGTAAATTGCATGAGGTTAATTAAATTAACTAGTGAGAAATTGTTGATATATATTTTTATATTAGTATAAGAATCTATTGAGGTCAGCACAAATGTTAACAAGATTAATAAGATATTTAAATAAAAGGGCCAAAGGTTGGTAAAGCAACCAAAGTTGGTGTAAAAGTGTTGAAGTCAATATTTTGTTACTATATGAGAGTTATTTTCTACATTTTGTCAGCCACTTGTTATATATAGTGTTATATTTTTTTTGTTAAAGTTAGTTTTTGTTGGAGTGTTTCAAAGTAGTATCGAAGGATTGGCAAAGGAGCAAAGGGGTCTAGCTAAAGTTGAGTATGTTTTTTAATTGAAAAGCTGATGTGTTGCCACTGGCATTAAGGTTATTGCCTTTTTAAAATCATTTAGATCAATATGAATTTTCTTTTTGCAATCTACTTGAAGATTGTAAATTGGTTTTGTTGTCTTAAAGTAACAACATTTAGATGAATAAGTTCTGTCTTTAAGTTTACATCCTTAACATACTATTAGCATGTTATTAGAATATAAAATGTAGTGTTGAACTTTTAGGTTTTTGTTGAATAAGTTGTGTATTTTTCCAAAAATTGCATTTTTTGTAATTATTCAACTCTTTTTGCTAGACATCTAGTTGGTTAAAGTATAAGGATTTAACTGTAAAAATGTTAATGATGAATTTGTAAATGCAGTTATTAGGTCTTGCATTAGGTGAAACTAATGAGAACATTGATCTCTAAGTATTTTTTTGATATTGTGATGAAAATTATTTCATGTTAGAAGTTTTGTATTAGTTGCATTTAAAAATTGTTCAATACTAGTAATATTGTGATTATTTAGCTTTTTTTTGAGGTATGAAGCTCTAAAATGGTTTAAGAGAATTTGGTTTATAGGTGTGTCTGGAAATTTCTTTGGGTGTGACCAGTTATTAATATTTTGTAAGGTTTGCATTCCAAATGCATATAGAGCTATTATCATCTGACATGTTTGTATATTTATTTATATTAATAAAAATACTAAGAGCTGTGTTAGAATTAAAATGTTAGTAAATGCTGCATTTTGTAGTTGTAATCATAATTACAAAAATGAGAAATCAAAATTGGAGTGGTTTAGGTTTTTTTGTAATATTGAAACTAGTGCTGAAGTTTGTGCTTGAGCTAAGTCTGTCAGTGTATAAATATCTGAATTGAATAAAAAGGAGTTTGGAACTCCTTATGCTAGTTTTGTCTTATATTTTACCAGTTGAATACATGCTTTATTAAGAGAATTTATTTGTGAAGAAAAAAGAAATGAGAAGTATAGCCAGTAGATGAAGTGTGGAGAAATGACACTGTTTATGATATAAATAGCTTGTTTTTCTATTATATTGGCAAATTGCAGTTTTTTTAGATTAATCTTAACTTCTGCTATTATTTCTTTTTGTACTAATATTGGCTTTTTGTTGGTCGAGAACCATGCTCTCAAATATTTGAAAGGTGTTTCATAATCTATTGCAATTAGTTGTTTATTATCAAAAATTATAGAGTTGTCTAGATTTGAAGAATTTGTAACTAAAGTAGATTTAAATAAATTGACTTTTATATTAGCAAATTTGTAAAAAGAGAAGGCAGTATACAGAATGTTTGTAAGAGATGTTTTGTTTGGTGTGATCCATAGGGAGTCATCCATGTATGTCATTACAGAGGTATGTATTTTTTTATACTTGGAGAAGGAATTCTACTAATAAATCTCTGATGCTCTTTGTGTATTCTTGATATCAAAGGGTCATAATATATTTTCCATAGAAGAAGAAAAATTGTCTTTTTTTGGTCCACCCTATCTTCTACTGAATATGGTGCAGTTAAGCCTAAGATAATAATTATTTTGTTGGTTCAGTGTGAAAGCAAATATGATAACAGGTTTATAACTTTGTCTGAAATGTGAATTCTTTTGAGAACTTTGGATAAAATAGGTATATAAATTGAATCAAAAGCTTTTGACATGTCTTGAGAGAGAATTCAGATTTTCTTATTATTTGTAGTTGTATCTTTGAAAATTTGGGTAAGTTGTGAGATTGGTTGTAATATGGATTGATATAGAAAGACTGCAAAATTGTAGAATAATAATACTTGGTTACAAGTTAGAATATTTGTAAATCAGTTTGTTATAATTTTTGTGAAGATTTTTCTAATATGATCAATTAGTGTAATAGAACAGATAGAATTAAGTTCATAGTTGTAATGTTGTTTTTTTGGAATTAGCCAAATATTGGCTTGTAACTACTGATCAGAAATAATTTCTTGTGTTATACAGCTGTTAAATATATTTAAAAAAAAAAAGAGTGCTGATAAGGATAGATGTTAAAGAACTTTATTTGTGATTCTTGAAGGTCCAGTTGCTTTCCCTTTGGGTGCTGCTGTTATCATTTATTCTAGTTCTGTTATTGTAATAGAAGATAGAAGGTTATTGTATATACTATTTTGGATATTATTAAGTAGAAGGTAGGTTGTTTCTCATTCCTTCTAATTGTTTTCATTAGGAGAGTTATTTCTGGTTTATTATTTGAAATGTTGACATGTTGCTTTTTTAATTTTATTTTTTTCTATAATTATTTCATCTGATAGAATAATTTTTTTAAAACTGATTAGTTCTGCTCTTCTTTTTAGTATGCTGTCTAACATGTGACTAGTGTTATCTTTAAAATCTAAGTATTTATAGTTTGTATAGAATTTAATTTGTTCACTTTGCTCTTGTCTTTTTTTAAAATTGCATATTTGCCAAATTATATGTTTGTAATGTTTAATTTGTGCTGTTAGCTCAGAAAGTAAGGGGCTTAGTTGTGTTTGTGTTATTAAAGAAATGTCAATTTTTGCTAATTTAGCTGCTTTTGACAAGTGATAGTTAGTTACTGTTAGGTTGTTTGATAGATTATTACCAAGGTATTGTAAACATTTGTTGATATGTTTTAAGGCTAAATGCAATTTGGTAGCTTTTAGTAAAAGTACAAAAAAAGGCTTTGGTGTTGTGAAAGTATATAGGATATATTTGTTCATTGTTTTTTTGGTTTTTGCTAACCAAAAATTTCAGAACTTATTTATCTCATCTTTGTCTATATTAGGTACAGGGGTAGCTTGCATATTAAAGATATTATCTATTGCATTTTTAAAATTGCTTCAGTCTTCTGGTATTATTTTGTTGAACAAATAGATTTTTCTTTTTTTCTTTTTGTTTCTGAGATTTTTTTGTGGTGCAAAGTTAGTGTACCAAGTTGTATACAAAGTACAGTGATCACTGTTAGAGATGTATAAAGCATTTGCTAGTACTGGAGGTTCAAATGCTAATAGTATATCTGAAGAGATCTAGAAGTTATCAATTTGGCTAGCATTGTTAGGCCCTTGCCAGGTAGGTGCTTAAATATTATAAAAGATTAGAAGGCTAGTTAAGTTAGCAGCATTTAGTTCAGTAAATAGTGAAAGATGTTTGTATCTATATTGGTTAGCATTGAAGTCTTATAGTATAATTAAGTGCCAGTTTCTGGCTTTAGCTTTTGTAGTTCAGATGAGTAGTTGAAATTGAGTATGCTTTAAGAAAGAGGCATGATTTGAGAAAAGGTAAATTGAGATAATGCTGGATTTGTTATTATTAGAGAAAAAAAGTCTATGCAAATTGCAATGCCTGGTATGGTATTAATTTTGTAAATATATAGTTGTAGTTGGTTGCAAATCATTAAGGCTGTTTTTAGACTGGTTTCATGCTGATTTGGTTTGTAGAATATAAAATTTGATATAAATATCTTGTATAGTGAATTGATTAGTAATCTTGTTATTGATTCTTTTAATTTAGTTTCTGTAAGGAAGACTATATGCAAGTTTGATGTTGTACAGTATTCGATCCATGCTTGCATTTTTAAAATATCATTAGCATCTCTAATATTATAAGTAGTTATGTTGATTTTTTCATTTAAATTAAGTTCAGATAAGTTTAGTTCTTCTTCAGCTGATTGTAGATTGATTGTTGTATTGTTGTTGTTAATAGTTATTATGTATGGATTATTAGTTGGCATTATCATTATTGGCATTTAGGTAAAAATATCTTTTAGCTTAGTTCTGAAAGAGGTGGCAGTGCTAAAATATCATCAGGAATGTTGTTAATTGTAAAATGTTAACATAGTAGATCAAGTGTGTCTTTGGCTTTGGTCTATTATGTAATAGGAATAGGTGTTGTTATAATATCAATGTTTTTTGTATTTAGGTATTCTTTGATTTCAGTTAGTGAATTTGGAATCACTAGCTTAGGCAGAGGCTTGGCTTTGTCTGGACTTGTATTATGCATATTAGCATTCTTGATATTTGTAGGTATTTTAATTCAAAAATCTGAAATATGATAGAAATGATATTTTTGTCTCAGTTGTTAAGCTATATCTACTAGTACTCTAGTTGAGGTTATTGGTATTATGATTCTAAAATCATTAATAAGTTCTGAGTTTTTTGGTAGATCTGGCTTGTCAATCGGATTTGCTGTCATTATATCAGGTAGCAGAAAGAGTAAAAATTTGTAAATAGGTATAATTTGATCAATAAAGCATTTTGTCATCTGGTTGTCTGTAATAGGGTAAATGAAGGTGTCAGGTGTTTTGATTTTCTTAATGTCTTTAAATAATAATAGTTTGGCTTTGAAGTAGTTATTTGGAAGGCTTCTAAAGAAAAATTCTTCTCTAAGTTATTCTATAATTTGCATAAGATTAGTATCTGGATCTTGTAAATTAATTGAAAAATAAAGCCTGTATTTGTTGCTTAGGTCCTGATATGCTAATAGTAGTGGTTTTTTTGGTTGTAGTAAGTTGAAGAAACTGGAAGGTATACTATCACATGTATAGTAGTCTTGTAGTTTCTTTTTAAAGTATGCCAAATTATTTAATTAGTTGTGTTCTGTAATAGAAAAGAGGTCTTTTATTTCAGAATGTAGTTTATGTATGCTTTTTGGAATTGGGTCTAAGGTTGCAAAGTATTTTTCTGGCAATTGGTTGAAGTTGTAAATTCTATATAATCTAGCTACAATGGCTTTTGTTTATGATTTTTGTTTTATAGAAAGCTTAAAAGGAAGTATTTGCAAGTTTTCTTGTAGTATTTCACTTGGGCCTGCTGAAAGAGAGGCTAGTTGTAAAAAGAAGACATTTTGTATTGCTTCTTGTATTTCTTTAAATTCAATTGGAGTTTCATCTTTGGTAAAGCCTTTGTAGTATTTAATTAAGTGACATATAGTTTTGGCTATATTTGTTGTAAAGTTCGTATTAATAAGATAATTGATTATAATTTTTTGTCTAAGCTTAGTGTGTATAGTATCTTTAATTGCTCTTGTTATAATTGTGATTTCATATTGTATTTTATAATTTTTGATTACTTCTCTAAATAGGTCTTCATATATGGTTTGATAAAGTAGTGTAGATTGCTTATCTCTTGTAAATATAAAAAAAAAGACATGGTCCTGGTGTTTGAATTTTGTCTTGATTGCAAGATAAAGAGAGAAGTTGGTTAATTTGGTTTGCAACTTGTGCACTATGAAGTTAAAGATTCCTTTTTTTGTTTTAAGTATAGTAATAATTTCATCATATCCTCAAGCATCTTTGTCAAAGGGTTGAGTGATTTTATTTTGTAGTTTGTTGCATATACTATCTATCTATTCTTAAGTATAGTCTATCTTCATCTTAGTTTGCATTTTGTTAGATGTGAAAATATTTTTTTTTGGTCATTTGGCTGTAAGTAAGTAGTTTGTGTTCTTCTAAATTGCTATCTATAGTTGTAACAAATTTTGTATCCATGTGGTTATTGTCTGTATTTCTGTATTTTTTGTTATTTAGAATACTGTGTTGGTTGTCTGTTTGGTCTAGACTGTCATTAGTATTAGAGTTTTTAAAATAGGTTTTAGTGAAAATGTAAGATTAGTTAATTCTGTATATGTGTTACCAAAACTGGTTTGTACAGGTTTGTTGTTGTTGTTGTTTGTATGTGATAATGTTATAATTAAATTTGACAAGAGTGAGCTGGATTGCCTACTTTTTACATTGCTTTGAGGTCTTGAAAAAAGAGTTTATCATTTCTTTACCAGTGCATCTGAGTAGGTGAAATCTTTTTTGGTACTAGTTTTACCTTTTAAAAAGCTGTTATTGCATAAACTTGTAGTTTGTTTTTCTATCTGTAATTTTAGTATAGTCTCAAAGGAGAATATAAATAAAAGACCAATAGGCCTATATTGACTTTCTTTGTTTGTTAAAGTGTTGTTGGTTCTGCTTTGTTTTCTTTTAATCTTGTCTAAGTTTTCTGGTTTATCTTGTTTATTAACTGCGAGCCTAAGGCCAGAAGCAGCTGTTAGTCACTAAAGATTTAATTACTTTGTAAATTTCTATATATCTGTTTTGCTAATTATTTGTTTATTTAGTATTTGTGATCTACAGAAGTAAATAAACTTGTTTTTTTTTTTTTTTTTTTTTTTTTTTGGAGTTAAGGTGAGGTCATGCCTCAGGTCTGTTTATTCAAACATATTGTT
>CAJVQA010006755.1:0-14543 GCA_910591915.1 Cetraspora pellucida | reverse complement strand
CGATTTACCGACCCTAAAGGTTACACGAGAGATCCGACCGATTAGCGACTGACTCGCCGTTTTACGATTACAACGTACAATACACATTTCTCCAAATTCGGCGAATGCACAACGTTTCACATTTCACTTTGGAATTAGGGATTATAAATACAGTATTACGTAATGGGGGGTTTTTTTTAAATCCTTTTTTAATAAAAAAATGATAGCATTACCAAATGAATGCTTTTTCGAGATATTTAATAACCTCAAGAATGATTATAATAAGAATTATTATAATAGTTTATTTTCATGTATTCTTGTAAACCGTCAATGGTGTAGATTTGTTATGCCATTATTATGGAATGAACCAACAGCTCATTTCGATGATACAAGACTTATAAGAATATATCTTTTATCATTAAATGCTGAAGAACAAGCCTTACTTATTCCTTTTCAAATTATCCTTCCAAATTATCCAAAACCATTATTTGAATATGCAAGTTATACTACAGTTGTTGGACTTTGTTTGAAAAAGGGGATTAAAAATTGGTTTGAAAATGAAGGACGTAAAATGGATAAATCTTTTACTTATGATTTATATAGAGAAGATGGTGATGTACTTATAGAAGCTATTAAATGTTCTTTAATTGGAATGTTTTTACGAACAAGTAAAAGACTTGAACATTTATCTCTTAATAGAGCTATTTGTAATGAAATAATGTTTAAAAATTTTTATAGAAATACAACTATTACTTCTGTAGATTTTTATGTTTATAAATTTGATTCTGAGGCAATAAAATTATTAGTAGAGGTTTTTTGTAAATGTACCGCCTTGACTTTTTTAGACCTTTCATATAATCAAATTGATCCTGTGAAATGTAAAGCAATAACTGAGGTCTTTTGTAAGAATGTAACTTTAGCTTCTTTAAACATTTCTAATAATCGACTTCGTTCTGAGGGAACAGAATTATTAGCAAACGTTCTTTGTACGAACACTAATTTAGTTTCTCTAAATATTGGTCGTAATAATATTGGTTCCATAGGATTAAGGGCAATAGCAAAAGTTCTAAGTACAAATTCAACACTGACATCTTTAGAACTTTCTTTTAACGAACTCGATTTTAAAGATGAAAAGGCACTAATAGAGGCACTTAGTATAAACACTACTCTAACACATTTAGATGTTCGTGGTAATCACATTAGTTTTGAAGGCACAAAAACACTAGCAGACGCTCTTTGTAGAAATATCTCTTTAACTTCTTTAAATCTTAGTATAAATATGATTGGTAATGAAGAAGGAAAAACATTAGCAGAGGCACTTCGTATAAATACTACTTTAACTTCTTTAGATCTTTCTTATAATTGGCTTGAATTTGAAGATGGAAAGGCAATAATAGAGGCTCTTTACAAAAATGTTACTTTAACTTCCTTAAATCTTTTTCACAATAAATTTAGTAATATAGAATTAAATGCGTTGAAAAAAATTCATACTAATACATCAACACATGTAATTTGGTAAATGATTTGATTTCAAGAAATATTATTTAAAACTCTATATATAAAAATCTTTTTCTATTTCTATAATAAAATTTCTATAATAAAAATTTATCGTTAACTAGTTTTATGATTAATATTTCTAGTTGGTGATCTTATGCCTTTTCCAAGGGAAATATATAAGTGTAAATTTGAATAAGACATTTTAAACATTTATTTATAAATATTATAATAAGGTATAATGCTTTTAAAGTGCTACAGTAAAACCTCTATAAGTGCACGCTCTTGTGGCCAAAATTTAACAGCGTGTACTTAGGGAAAAAAAGGAAAATTTGCATTTATGGAGGTCATATATATAGTTGGGTCCAAATTTGAGTGTGCATTCATAGAGGATGTGCATTTATATAGGGTGCACTTGTTTACTGTATTACGTACCATGTCCTAATAGTTCGGTAGATTTTACTAGTAGCAAAAATAGCACTAGCGATATCACGACAAGCTATAGAATTAAAAGGGAACAATTTCGATCAGATTTGGTTATTTGTGTTTGTGATATCTCTAGTGCTATTTTTGCTACTACTAAAATCTACTGGCTCTGGTTCGTAACGTTACCGTTTAATTGATTAGGACACTGATTACGTATACACATAATAAATCACGTAACATCAGAATTCATCATGGATTAAATTCGCTATGGTTAAAGCTCAAATATTCACTTCTAGCTTTTCGACCTGCATATTTTATTTAGTTTATTTAATCTGTGTGTATATAACTTTTATTAAGCATTTTTATATATTTTTATAAGTTTGAAACTATGCGTAATTAGAGATTAGCTCAAAAAATATATATATATAGTGTTACTTGATGAATTTAATGCTTATGATTTTCGGCTTTTGAATATTTTAATAAATTATATTCTATTCAAAATACTCATGATTTATTAAAAGTTAAAGTATATACATTTAGTGCCAACTCTAGTTCGAGTACTACTGCAGACTTTTGATAATTATTGACTTATCAACACCAATCCATATTCAGTAAATTAAAAACATAATAACTCATGTAATTTCATCTGATAAGTTGTTGTCTTTTATATGAGAAGAGATGTGTTGAATGTAGTTCTTTTAACAAATAAAATAAATAAGATGTCTTAAATTTATATTAAGCACTGTTTCATGTACTAATATGTACAATTCTTCAAAATTGGGGAAATTATGTCGAACCATTGACTTGAAATTATACCTGACTGAAATTTAATTCATAAACCTAGATCTTGCATCAGGCACCTAAAGTTTATCGTAATTGTATTAGTAAAGTTTTAAATTGATTTTTTATTGTACTTAACTGCTGCACAGAAAATACACGGCAATCTGGTCGGTTCCGGTTTAACTTTCCGAATCTATTTTTCTGCTATTTTTCTGAAATACCATTTAACTGAAGTCGTAATACCGAAAATCCATTTACTAACAGGACAGGAATAGGTCTGTGTTATTTCAACGAAAATTAATTAACCAATAAGTTTATTTACTGACGGATTTTTTTAAAACTCACACTAACCCTAACCCTAATTTTAAACCTAACTAAACCTAACTTAACGATAACGACCAAAATTACTTTTTCAGTGAAAGACTGTCAGTGAAATAAACTTGTCAGTTAATGAAATGACATTGACCTGTTTCTGTCCTGTTAGTAAAAATGGATTGTCGGTACGTATTACGACTTCGAGAAAGTGAGCAGCAACCAATTTGGCCTGAATTAAAATAATTTAAGCTAATGGTCTCAAATGTTTAATTTTGATCCAAAATTTATTCTTCGGTTACAAAAAAGGCCTATTCTACAGTAAAATTTCTTGGAAATTTTTTTTACTTGATGCTAAAATTTGTTCTCAGCTATATTAAAACGAAATGATCATTTCGAAAAGATACTGTATTTTGAAATTGAAATAAAGTTTTTCTAACAAATTGTTAAAATACTGTTATATCGGTATTGTATATCGATATAAAATTGTATATTTGCTCCTTAATAAGTCTCAGGTTTCGATAACTCTATTGAGCTAAAAATAGGAATCAATAAGTACATTATGAATTTTCAGTTGCCTTTTCGTAATTAAATAAAATCTATATTATCCTTAAACGATAAACTTTTGCGGGCAAATATTTTACCTTCATATTTTACGTCAAATTACAATGACTAGAGGTGCATGCCAATTAACCATACGACACACAGCAAGTTGTGGTTACGGTTGCGGCAAAAACCGCATGAATCCCAAATGCCGTATAAATCCTAATTGTCGCATGAATCATAAGTGCTGTATTATTACAAACAATATATATGTAATTAATTAGATATTCATGAAATATAGTAATATATCGATCAATGATGTAATAAAAAAGGTTATATGTTTATACGTAATAAAAATAGGTTAAAGATTTTCTTGAAATTATTGTCTATTAACGAATTTTTTTCTGCAACGAATGCGAACAAAGACATTTTGGTTCTAAATAATGATACCTTCCCATTATCTGAATTGAATTATAACATCAATTAACTTCTTACATGCCAATCTCCTACTTCCAAAAACCACTTCAAGTGTGGAATGAAATTATTACATCTCAAGAAATTGATGATAATCAAAAAGCTCATCTGAAAAGAAAATTTCCTGTCCAATCAGCCTAAACAAAGACGATATAACAAGTTACGACAAGTTTCGACATATAAAATTGAGTTACGGAATATACCCACTCAGTTATGTTACGGCAAGTCCCGATGCTTTAAGTTCCGCCTGCACCTTTACACATGACAAGACATCTTGACCATCGATATCGATATTAAACTCAAATCAACTGTAGCTATCGCTATTAAAATTATAAGATACAACTCTAACCATTAATAATACTAGCTGCTTTATTTACCAGTCAAGATCCTTCCATAAAAGATTAGTTTCGTGGATAATCAATTCCCCATACAGAAATAATATTCGCCGTATGGATACATAAATTTCTGAAATGCAAATGCAGAAAAAAACTATCATGGCTAAACATATTGCAATTATAGGTGCAGGTAAGATATTTACAAAATTTAAAGGCATGTTTGAATATAGAATTCTCGAAACAACCGAATTAATTAAAATTTATAACAGGGGTTTCGGGGTTAGCAGCTATAAAAGAATGTTTAGACAATGATTTGATTCCGATTTGTTTTGAACAAAATTCTTTTATCGGTGGGATATGGAGATATGAAAATGTTAGCGAAAAAAATAAAGAACCTTATTCTTCAATTTATAAAAGTATTTTAACCAATACATCAAAGGAAATGGTTAGTTTTTTTTTTATTCTTTTAATTTTTATTGAATTCGTAAGTGATCTGTTTGTACCATTGTTAAAATAGACAACGTTTTCGGATTTTCCAATTCCCGCAGACTGGCCAACTTATTTGAATATTTCTTTAGTAGAAAAGTAATCTTATTTCAATATATTTCATTTATTTATTATTTAGTTTGCAATTTCTCATTACCTTTTTTGAAACACAGATACATTGATATGTACGCTGAAAAATTTAATCTTTTGCCTCACATTAAATTTAATACTACTGTGTTAAATGTATCAATTCTTCCTGATAAACGTTGGAAGGTTAAATATATTATTCAACATGAGAATGAAGAAAAAGAAGAGATTTTTGATTTTGTGATGGTCTGTTCAGGTCATCATCGTAAACCTAGATGGCCTGAATATAAAGGAATGGATTTGTTTAAAGGTGAACAAATTCATTCTCACAAATATAAACGGTAAGTTTATTTGTAACTTACTCATTTATGATATGAGTATATACAGTATTATGATAATTATTATTAATGAATTTTTTGTTTATTTAGAGCTGTAGGTTTTGAAAACAAACGTGTTTTGGTTGTTGGTTGTGGAAATAGGTATAGAATATTACTGTATGTTGTATAAGATTCATATAAAGAAACCTTATTAATCAATTAATTTAGTGCATTGGACATTGCGGTTGATTTAACTCATGCCGCATCACAAGTATACTTAAGCATTCGTAGAGGTAAATTTTATATTTAATATATTAATTTTAATATCCCTGCAATTATCATTTTATTTATTTTTATACAGGAAAACTTCCATGGATAATACCACGATTTGTAAATGGTAAAGCTCGTGACCATCGTACATCTCGTTTCTCAGCATATATGATTCCACCTTCTATTAGAGGCAAAATGACAGAAAATAGTATTATTAAATATTTTCCATTCCCTTCTCACCTAAAGCCCACTGATCCTTTAATTGCAACACTTCCTACTATAAATTTTGAAATCTTTCAGTGCTTCGCAGCTGGTACAGTTATTGTGAAACCGAACATTAAGGAATTAAAATCAGAAAATAAACAAATTGAATTTGTTGATGGGACTTTCTTGGAAGACATTGATACTATTATTTATTCCACTGGTTATTATATTGATTATCCATTTTTAGAAGAGCAGATTTTTACCGGTGGGGATGAAATTGAGCAAGAATTTGGAAAAGATTTTCGTGATTTAGTTTGCTTATATAAAATGTTATTTCCTCCAAAGTATCCAAATATCGCTTTTCTTGGATTGGTATTAGGAGCTGGCGCTATCTGGCCAATTAGGTGAGTTTATGAGTTATGAGCATTAAATTATTTATAAAATACTACTATTCTTTTATTAAATTTTTTTTAAAAAAAGTGAGATGCAAGCACGTTACGTAACAAGTCATATTAAAGGATTTATCAAACTCCCATCACAATCCAAAATGGAGAAATCTATACGTAGCTATTATGAAAGTATTCATAGAAATTGTTGTAAAGCCGCTCGTAGTGCTATTCGTTTAAATTATATATCCTATATGGATACTTTAAGTAAAGACATTGGATGTTATCCTTATTCTTACGAGATAATTAAAAAGTTTGGTTTTAAATTTTGGAAATTAATTATGTTCGGCATGGTTACTCCTATTCAAGTGCGTAAATTTTTATTACAATGGCAATGTGAAATTTATTTATTTACTTACTAAATTTATTTATATATTTTTTATAGTATCGATTACTAGGAAGGAACTCTTGGGATGGTGCAAGAGAAGCTATTACACTTTATAACAAAGATAAATTTAAACCAATTACTAAAAGAAAGATCTATAAATTCTTGACGTATTTTCTTATTATTGTAATATTATTATTAAATAGAAGAGGTGGTATTGCGAAAGTAATTAATTATATAAATTTAAAATTTCTGAATAAATAATTATATTAAATATAGTATATTTTTTGCCAGTCTTTGTATTATCAGATGAATTACATCAACTGTAGTTTGTGTAATGGCCTCAAAATTATGATATTTTGCAAAATAAAACTACGATAGAAGTTTTTATTAATCAAGATATTCTTTATTTATCGCTAATAGAAAGAGCTTTCATTTTTCATATTCCATGTTCTTGGAACATATGATGACACTCCGAAATATCACGTTTAAGATTTTTAATTAAGGTTACTGAGGTTAAAAATAGTTTGACGCCAATAAAACTAGTACCTCGATTATACGTTTTTTATTGGTTTTTTTTTTTATTAGCTTTTTAGTGTGTTTTCTGTAGGATCTTGTTTGTGTTAGGCTAGGATTTTAGACTCTTACTTGAGCAAACATTTAAGGTAGTTGCCCTTGGCAAAACTATAACGGCAATACAGCACATTTGCCGTATAAGTAAACAAATATAGCTCATGTCATAGACAAGGCTCAAAAGCACAATAACAATAAATCGTGCTTCGTTATAAATTCTAAGTTTTAAGTAAAATTATTGTAAACCATAGCAGATGATTTCTTTCTTGCTTAATAATAGAACATATGTTTATTTCATCTCTGCTTATTTTTAGAAATTTGTCCCAATTACTATTGATTTTCATTCAATTACAAGACGCACTGATTAAAATAAACTTTAATATAATTATCACCAAAAATATCTCCTACGTGCTTTAAAATTTATCTGTTACAGGCCTTAAATACATTTGATCAAATATTGATAGCTGATTATGGCCAATTCACGTATGCTTCATAAATTTAAAATTTTCAGCAATGTCACGATGAATGCAAACTACAAAAAATGAAATATTTTTGTGATGCAAAAAAATTCATACGTACAACGTGCATAAAATATATTTATACGTTAAAATCTTTACATGCACGTGAAACCTTTATTTACTTTTACATTAAAAAGGATGCTGATACGTATTAGGGAAAAAGATTACAACTAATTTTCACCCTAGGTGATATCACCCGGCATTATGAAATTTTATTAAAAATAAAATATTACGATTAGAAATTAGAGTTAGCCTTGGGTCAGAGTATGAAGATTTAAATATGTGTAAAATTTGATGCTGAAAACTTTTTTGTTTAAAAGTCAAAACATGGTTTTAATAAAAAGTGTTTGAATTATTAAAATCTTTTTGATTTTTTTCTTTTTTTTCGCTTTTTATTTATACAAGATCCTATGAGCTGATTGGCTTTAATACAACCAGATAGACTGAAAATTAGTAATAGTCGAAAAAAAAGTATAAAGCTAATTTATGGCTTATTTTCAGTATCCTTTCTAAAAATATTAAGTCAATTTTGGTTTATTATTCATATATTAAAGACTTGATATTTTGTTTAAACTTCAAAAAATTAATAAAAGCAATAATATAACTTTTCTATAAATCATTATAATACATATTTTTCTGAGCATTAAAAATTATTATATTGCCATTATTTTTAGTAAAAATCATCTTGCTGGAAGGAATCGTCATCATAGGAAGAATCGTTATCAGAAGTATCATCAGGTGTATCAAAAGTATCAGTATCAGGTGTGTCAGAAGGAGTATCATGGTTATCAGGCATTTCACCATTAATCACGCACATATATGAGTAACCTCCATAATAAATGTTATTAATATCACTTTCTTTTTGAATGACAATGAAAGTATTGGACTCTAAATTATTTATACTGATGTAATAGCTTCCAGGAAGTATATTTACTGGCCAATAATATTCTCTTCGCGCCTGTTCTTCTGCAGTAAGAAGGATAATGTTGCCATAATTACTAGGATCATCCTTTGATACCCAGTACATTTCGTATGCCATACCATTATCGTTTATTACTTCCCAGGTTATTTTCAAGACATTGCCCCTAACAATGCTGTTTGGAACAGTTATATCGTAAACTTCTACATGGTGTCAAAAATAATCAAGTTAGTAATCTAATCATTTTAATAAAACCTATAAGCTAAAAAAGTCCTAATTTTCATGCAATTTTTTATATTCGCAATATAATATTGAAATATAATTTATAACTTACGAGATGAAGTAAATTCAAGAATAAAGACAACGAAAACAATAAAAGATGTAAAAAATTGAATCATTTTTAAAATCTGAATAAATAATGATTATACGACGATTTAATATGGAGAGTAAGAAAAAAAATTTTGAATATAAAATGTGTATAAATATTTAAAGAGAAGATGAATAAAAAGAATAGAAACTGAATACAAAGAGTAAAATAGGTCGATTTGTTCTGAACGAAATTTTCATTTTTTTAAAAATAATTTGCATATAGCAATTTCATGTCGTACTGACATACTTTTAATAAAATTCTCGGTTTCCCAATATGCAAGGTTATTAGTATTTTTGTAAGAATCACTAGATTTAGATATTTATTAATTAGTATTACCTCTATCTTTCGTTTTAGTGGTAATTCTGATCTTCAATCTAATTAGGTAGCTTCACAGTACCATGATACCATACAGGACCAGTATGATTACATTGACAAATGCCTGAAGTATTTTAAAAAAACTAATTCATATTTTCTTGATATAAGCCCAGTACAGTGAACTTTTTAAGTCACACTTCAGATTTTCTCAACGACGCTTTGTTATAATAAATAATTGTTAAATTTACTAATTAAATTAATCCAAGAGACTAACTCGGCAACCAAATTAGCATAGATAAAAAGCAGCCAATAAAAAATCACGTAGATTATTTCAAATGCTTCGTTTAATATATGATTTTATACTTATTAGTTCTTAAGTATCTTACTCTATGAATCTGAGGCAAAATTTTAACTATTCAATATCGAATAAACTGACTAATTAACATTTACCTTCAATTTATCGATTGAAATCATCCCTATGAAAAAATATATACAAAAATAATAAAGAAAATTACAAATGAGTGCTGCCAAGTGAAAACCTGTAATAGCGACTTTTGGAGTTCTCACCTTTTTTTAAGCCCAAATCGTCATGGTAGGTCTTGTGATTAAAGAATATATCCGGATGAACATAAATTGGTTAATGTTCAAGCTCTACAGAATAGACAGACCTATCATGACGATCTGGGCTTAAAAAAAGGTGAGAAAATCCAAAAGTCGCTATTGCAGGTTTTCACTTGGCAGCACTCAAATAATATACTGAATATAATATATATGTTGTGCCTGAGATCGATGCTTGCGTCAGGTGACAGCACCTCAAATATCGATCGTTAGAAGAAGCGCCTCAGATGATCTGAGGTATGTCAGCTGTCATCTGACGCATTAACTAAATAACAAAAAAAAAGTTTCGACTTATATAATTTATACATGGATAGTTCTTTGTCATATTTGACTCTTCGCTAAAGTACCTTGTTACCAATGTACAATATCCGCTGTATTCAGTGAATTGGAATAATTAAATGAATAGTATTAGTTGACATATATAAAACAAATTATAAAAATAAAATTTAATAAAAGTAGTTAGGCAGATAATGAATATTTGTAAAACCATTTTCATATGGTCTTTTAGACTAGTCTGGTACAGCCTCTGGATCCAGGTATTATCCAACTGGTGCAGCAGACTGCCTCTAGGCACTCATTGAAGCAGTTAAAGGATGTTGAACCAGTAAATTATATCAAAGTATGTACAAATTTGTAAATATAAATCTTAATAAAGGTTAATGACAAGATTGTCAAAAAGAAAAAAAAAAGGTAATAAATATTTGTAATACAAAAATAGTATAATAATGCATCAAATAGCAATGTATGAAAAATAAAGTAATCAATTAGAAAGTCAAAAGTTATCAAATAAAAAATGATGCAATTAAAAAATTTTAAAAAAATCAAATAAATAGAATAATCTGATTATAAGATATAATATCTAATAGTTTTCAATTGTATCTTCATTATAAATATCTTCATTTAATAATGCATTTACTATTAAAGATAGAATTTGAATTTATTAGTTCAAAAACTTTTTTGACATTGTTAATAATTACATAATTGACCTGTCAGAATACAAAAATCAAAAGTATTAATAAATATAAAGCTTTATAATCAAATTAAACTAATTTTAAGAAATTTCAATAATGTTAGTATTAGTAACAAAAACATTAGAAACTAGGTAAAAAAAATGATTTCATCTTGAAAAAATAAGTTTTGATAAATTTAAAATAATAATAAAAAAATAATAAGCTAATTTTGATTGTTAAAAAAATGTATAAAGTTTTTTTATAAAATTTATATTAAAGTAGATCAATACAGTAAATAAAAATAGTTATTAAAATTTATTTAAGAAAGATGATGATAGATTAAACAAGAAATCATTAAAAAATTTATTAATAATTACACTATCTGTGTTATGAAAAAAGTATCTTTTTACATATTAGTAACAAAATTTATTATTATTTGAAATTTTCTATCTCAAATATAATTAAGTTAATTATAATATATTGTTTTTTGAACAAGGTTTTAGTTATTATTAGAAAGTTTTTAAAGATATCATATATTAATATTAATCTTCAAGATTACTAATAATATATAATATTTTTGCTGATTATTATTAGTATTTTTTTGGTATTAAAGTAATCTCTTAGATATTTTAATTTTATTAACACTTTTATCAAATATATATTTATATTGAACTAATACAAAAGAAACATACAACTGATTATATGTATAACTTTTTTATATTATCTATTGAAGAAGTTTGTCTAAAAGCTTTCTACTAATTGTTATAACTAATATTTCTGCTTGAACATTCTATTTAAACCTTCTAATCTTGAAACTTTTGTATTAATTTTATTAGAATACTCAAGATCTAGATTTTTATTTAAACTTTAGGACTAATTTATTTTTAAAATAAACTTTTAAAGTCATCTGTATTTCTATTTATAGTTAGTCTAGTTTTATATAACTAAGACTAACATTTACAATCAAAACTAACTATTAAACTATTTTTATCTTTGTAAAGTTTATCTAAATTCTAGTACTTATCTTTTTGATATTATTTCTATCTTTCTTTACTAACTATTTTTCAAAATTAATAGGACTATTCAGATTATCAATCAGATGACCCAATGTAATATACTTATATCTCTCTTTTTTCTCTTTTTTGGTTATTCTTATATTTTATTTGTTTGAACCCATCCTATATTCATATTATTTTTAGTTAATATTTTTTTTCTGGCTCTTATATTTGCTGCTTCATCTGTGTATACTATAAATTTATTCTTGTTTCTTATTATGTTTCTTCTTAAGACTTCTATTATTTCTTAACTAATATTTTTTTTAGTTTCTGTATCTAATAATCTTTACTTCTAGTTTTTCTATTATTATAAGTTCTTTAAACTTTTGTTTTTTAATTTTTAGTTTGTTTGTCTTTATTATTCAAACTATTGTTATTTTAATTTTGTTGTTGTTATTTTTTATTAATGTATCTGAAACCAAGTTAATTTTGTTGTTTACTTTTATTTAATGTTGACAGACATCTTCTGTCTGTTTTTTCTTTCTTGTACACCTATTATATTTATTTATTTTAATAACTAATTTGGCATTTTTGCTTTGTATTTGTTAGTGTTTTACTAATATTTTTCAATTATTTTTTTCAGCTGCTTATAATTTTATATGCCATATATTATTTATTCATTTTTTTTCTATTTTCTAAAATATACTTCTATTTAATTTATATTGCTTAGATATTTTGACTATTTGTTCTAAAACATTTTTAATTTTTTTGCTTTTTAATCTGCTTAGATTACTAAACTTTATAATCTTGTTTAAAACAATACAATTTCTTAAACATAACCACATCTTAATTTATCAAATATTAATATCTTTACTAATTTTCTTGATACAATTACTTCTTATCACTTATTACTATTAAATAAATAGTCTTTTGTTTTTAATAATTCACAAATTATTTTTACAAAAAATTCATTTAACTTTTTCTTTTTTTATAATATCTCTTCTGGTTTAATATCTTTAATTTCTACTGACTTATCTACATCAATATTTTAAATCTTTATTAATATTTCTTATATTAAATCAATAAAAAAGAATAATAACTATTTATTCTATATTAATAATCATGAAATTCATGCCTTTATTAATATCCAATAACAAGTAATCTCAACCTCTATACTATTCTAAATATCAACTATTTATATTCCTGATACAGAAATTCAAATAATCCAAAAAAATATATCTTCTTCTCATTATCAAAACTAACTTACTAATCCATTTCTATTAACAAAAAATCTTCCAAATAACACACATTTTTATATAGATGTCTCAATTATGAATACATAAACATCATATCCAAAAATTGATATTGGATGGTCTCTGAATATAATACTCAAATCAAATTTAATTATGCAATTTCTTCATATTCTAACTCTACTCAAGCAGAATTTGAAGCAATTATTTCCTTTTACTTATTCTACCAATAAACTTACAAAGTAATATACATCTTGACAACCTATTAGTTCTAAAAAATATTTAATTATTTTCTTTCTTATACAAATTTTTATATATCAAAAACTGTGATATTTTATTTATTATCCATCATTTTATTCAAACAAAATCTCTTAATATTTCTTTTCACAAAGTTAAATCTCACTCTAATAATTTTTTTCATAATCAAGCTGATCTCTTAGTAAAACAAAGCATCTCTAAACACTTAATTAAACCCAGCTTTATAGTACTATTTTCTAATTATTTTAAATAACATAATTGCAAAATATCTACTAAAACCTAACTATTTTTATAAAAGATATTTATTATATAATCACTCTTTCTTGATTACAACTTAAATTTTTTCAAAACCCATTCTCTATTAAATAGTCAACAAATGTTGAGATTATAAATTCTCTAAACAATGATTAAAAATTCTATACATTCTGTCTTAAAATTATTAATAACAATCTACCTACTATGCATAATCTTAATTTATAATATTCACTCATATATACTACTCCAAAATGTATTTATTGTCAAACTCCAGAAGATATATTATATTTCTTTACATGTTCTAACCAAAAATATAATCTTTAACAAATTCTTTAAACTTTAATTTTAAATACTACTCAACAACTAAATATCTTACCTAAACTTTTAAATAAAATTTATATTATCTTGTCACAACAAACAAACAATCTACTAGACTCTTACTTTTTCAATCTTATTTAAGGCCTCTTTTCTATATTTCAATATGATAATGTTAAAACATTATTTTACAAAACAATATCATCCTTCTTCATAGCCCTCTCAAATGCTTCTCTAAATTGGTTTCATTAACATATATAGCTACTATGCAATATTCTTTAACAACAATGAAAAAAAACTCAAAATATAACTAAAAAATCTAAATGTTTAAAAATATATTCTTTAACTCCACCTTCTCAATCTAATTGTAATAGTACCAATATACCTACTTTAAATCCAACTATATCTATTAAAAACTAGTTAATTTTAGATTATATACTTACTAACTATATTTACTAAATCTAGCAGCTAAGAAGTTTTTGGCAAAAAAATTCAATCTTGACTTTCAACCAGTTTTTATCCTTGACTTACTTTTCTTACAATCTTCTTTTTAAGTTCTTTGTCTTCTACAACTAACATTGAAGTGCCCATTATCTTATTAAAAAAAACAACTACTGTAGTTAATAAGAAAAATGAAATGAGGATGGCGATCCTAGTGTAGTGGTTGGGTTGTTATCCTCCAAGTGGCAGGTCTAAGGTTCAAATCCCACCTACGACGAAATTTGGAAA
>CAJVQA010006754.1:0-14545 GCA_910591915.1 Cetraspora pellucida | reverse complement strand
AAAAAATTCTTCTTGTAATCAACTGATGAGCTTTTAATAAAGCGAAAGTATACTATTGACTTTTCGCAGTTAATAAATAAAAACTCTATATCTACTATATCGTTTCTCTTTAAAAACATACTCTAAAAACTTACAAACTAACGATACTAATACTGTACTATGAGCTTCGACTTTTCTAAAAAATTCGACTACGAAACAGAAAAAGAGTATCAAAAACGTTTGCAAAAACAGGAAAAACTACAAAGTTACCTGAACCCGGAGTATACAAAAGAAAAAGAAAAACAAAAGAAAATCCAACCAACAAATACAACAACAGCAACAACGTCAACAGCAACAACAGCAACAACGTCAACAGCAACAATAGCAACAACGTTAACAGCAGCAACAATGCAACAACAACAACAACAACCATTCTACTTAGAACCAGCAGACTACATAACGGATGACAATACGGACATGCTAATAAGTTCGGAACCACTAAACAACCCTACCCCTACCTCTACCCCTAACCCATTTACATATTAGATTAAAACGCGTCTTTAGACTAACCCTAAAATGTAAGCAAATTTTTATCCAATTAAATTCCGACTTATATTTTACTATGTAACATCATTTTTGACCAATAAAATTTGCTTATATATCATATATAAGAAGTTTATATAGAAATATTTAGCTTGAATATGATTGGCCAGCCCTAAAAAGTCAGCCCTTTTGGTATATAACCCTAAACCCTAACCCTAACCCTAACCCCCCATATATACCTAACTGGTATACTATCTAAGCAGTATGATACCTACCTTTTTTGTACTGGTTCCTAGGCCATTACACATTTCAGAGTATGTTACCTGCCAGTAAGGTGCAAGAGTCTCTCTGTTGTTAACTATCTATCCACTTTTAGAATACTAACACAGTCTACCCTTGCAAAGTTCACTCAGACCCCAGTACTAACTTTATAGCATATCCCTAGTACTTTTAGTATATGTCTGCTTTAAACCCAGACTCCTAATCCAGATAGCCTAGAAGAACTATAACCTGTTCTTGGTATTGAAATCAGTTAAACAGTGAGTCAGTCACTCCACAATCAAAACCTTTATGTAACCTACAGTTGGCTTAGTTGAAAAGAGGCATTTAGATTTGATCGGTGGTTTGGGTCTGTAGGTGAGTATTTCTTCTTTACTTGTCTTGCATTTTCTTTCTCTTGAACTTACTAACTATATTTCTTAATTACTTCACTATGTCGAGTAATTGGAAAACATGTATAACTACACCATCCTCAGTCCTTCGGAATAGTAGAACAATACTACCACGGCTGATCCAGGTACTTTAGGATACAACAGCCAGATGGGAGGAGTAACAATACTACAGGTTAGAACAGATAATTACAAGAATCAAGATTTTATGGTCTCGGAATTTAGCAATTAGTTAATGTAGCAAGGGAGGTGTTTATGTATTTCTTATTATGTAAGAGCCAGGTATTATTCTAATAAAGCAAAGGATGTTTTTCTCCTTCTTTAGGGCCTTTACGGCCTTTATTTATCTTAAAATTCTTTATTTATATTTGCTATTCTACATCTATTACAACTATTATGTTAAATACATCTGCTAATTCTACTACGTTATTTTCAACTCATACTTACCTGCCATGGCATTTGTAGTCTATGTAGCTAAAATAGTCTACATAGCTGAAATAGCCTAAGTGGGCTGGGTCACCCTAATTTGGAGTAGCCATGTCACATGGCTTAGCCGGATAACAGTATATTGAGACTGGCCCAATATGCTTTTCTTCTAGTCTAAAATCTGGTGGCCTGGTTGATGGTACCCCTTACCTGAGATTCTTGCCTGCCTAAATCCTTTACATTGGTATTTATTTCCTAGGTTTAGCCTTTACAGTAGTACCATCGAAGATCTGTGTTACCTCTCTGCTCAGAATTTCCAAGTGGGCTTCAGCTTCCTAGTTCTACAGATTTACATAGCCTAAGGACTTATTTTAGGTTTGCACTGCCCAGTATCAGTTTGCATTCTTCTGTGTAACAGGTTATACAGATGCCCCAGACCTGCCAGTCATGCTGGTGCGACCATAGTTACAGGTATCCTATCTCAACTGATTGACAGAATGCTATCACCATAATACTATCTATATATTACATAGGTAATTATCTCAATTTTACTATTGGTAGGTTTTGAACTCACAACCTACTACTTGAGGGTATAACAACTTATTCACTTCACTAAGTCACTACACTCCAAAAATAAGATCTAATCCTCATCTGTTTAAAAAAATTAGTATAGCAATACCTTCTCAAAACTTGATAAAATCAATTTTTTACTAAGCAAATTTTTTTAAATGAATGAGAATTAGATCTTATTTTTGGATATAGAATCCTACAACTCTAATGAACCCTTCTATATGTTTTTTTTTTATTTTATTATGATTGGGTTTTGTTTTTTTAAAAAGTACTCTAAACTGTATAAATAATGTAAAATTATATTGAATTTATTAGCCAATCAGACAAACTTTTGTCTATGAATTAATAGCTATATCAATCACCTACCTAATATGGGCTTCTTGGGATTATTAGTCCTAAAAGTCATTTACAACTAATAGAAGAAATAAGGACTATAAGAAAAATAGATACAGATAATGATTAATGAGTTATATAAGAAATATGAGTTTTAAGTAATAAAGAAGATTGCAAGTAATATGTTAATAGGTTTAATATGTTTAATACTACATATGTGATAGAACAAAATATAATAAGTGGATGGCAATCCTAGTGTAGTAGTTGGGTTGTCATCCTCCAAGTGGCAGATCTAAGGTTCAAATCCCATCTATGATGAAATTTGAAAATTATATCTGTGTTATGATAACTGTCTCTTGTCAATCAGTTGGCCTCATGTGGCTGTTACCTAGGTACACCAGGTTGGGTCCTCCCAACTTTGGGAGCTTAGGCATCTATGCAAAATGTAATGTTATATATACATAGAGGAATGTTAACTAGTGTTGCATAAGATTTTAGTTCAAACCCACAATAAGACCATCAGGCATAAAAGACTAAGAAACTGAGATGACAAAAACCCACTTGAAAATTTCCGATTAAAGAGGTAGCATGAACTTTCGATGGTACAATCAGACTGGTTGAAGACCATAAAACACCTTTATAGAAACTGAAGATTAAAACCAGACAACAAATATATGTAGAGAAGCACATAACCAACCAGGCTGCCAGGCTTGCCAAAGGAAAAGGATACAGAAGTATATTATACTAAGCTATCTGGATTGGTAGTCTGGAATGAAACTGACAGTTCTGAGTTGTGGCTAGTAGGGAATGATAGAGAAGATGCCAAAAAGATAAGTATTGGGGTTCTAGTGAACTTTACAAAGGTAGAAATAGTATAATGTAGCAATTAACCAGATAATCTCTGTGACTGCAAGTGTTAGGTAACTATAGTGTATTGCATAAAACTAGGTCTATATGTGTAGAACATAAAGGCTTTAGTAAGTTTCCTATTAAGGATAAAGTAGTTCTAAGAATACTGATAAGCATCAGGAACTTGGATAGGCAGTGCCTTGAAATGTTCTTATGATACAAGGAGGACTGCATATGCAGAGGGTTTAAATAGGCAAGACTCCTAGTTGGCTTGCAGGTATGCCAACTAGTATAGAACTTATATAGTAATGTGTAAGCAAACTACTTAAATTAGGCACCAAAAGTACACATGTGGCTAGTTGTAAACTCCAATGTAAGGTGAGCCTCTGGTAGCATGCTGTGTTCTAATATCCTTGAATAAAAACATCGCATCTCCCAAGATAGGGACTTTAACTAAAAAAAAAAAAAAAAATATATATAATAAAGGCTTCGAACTTTATAAGAACAGTTCAGTTTATGCTTATTATAAAATTTGTTTCTAAATAATTATCTTCTTTCACTATATTATAAAACCTATGATCATAAATACACCACTCTCCAAATCTAACAACTTTTATTAACTAAGCTGTTCATAGGTTATATAACATATCTGTTTGCAAAATAACTGATTCTCCATTTTGCTTATGTCATCAGAAAGTGCATATCAGCAGATTGCACAATCTAATAAATATAATGATAAGAATGACTGAAGTAAAAATCATGTGATATTATTGATTCATCATAATTAGATTATAATAATAATATTTATTAAAATATTAATGTTAATATAATTAATTTAATAATTTTTTCTTTGATTCTTTAAAATGAAAAGCAATTATTAAAAGCATAAACTCCAATGATCACACTATTCTAAAAATATATATTAATTGCCATAATTAAATTTCTATTAACAATAAATGAAAAAAGAAAGAAAATTGAAATAAAATTATAAAAACTAATTAAGAAAATGTAATTGAAACAGAAAATTTTGTAGATTTTATTTTTAATACTCTTCCTGAAGATTATAATTCTAATTATTTATTTAAATCCAGGATGCAGTAACAAAAAATCATTAAAGAAAACAAATTGTAACAAATGGCTTATTAGTATCAATAAAAACTTGTGCTATTATATAAATTAAAATTTTAAAAGGTAATGAAATATTTCAAATACTTAGAAAAAACTGTAATTATAATACTTTTTCTGGCTATAATAAATATTATGTTTATAGAGTTATTCAGTTCTTAACTTATAAAATTAATATTATGTTGTGTTTCAGATCAATGCTCATATCAGATAATAGCTGACATATCTCAGATATTAATTACTAGACAATGTGCATCAGATGATTTAAGTTGCATTAGTTGTAACCTAATGCATTGAATTTTTTTTTAGTATTTTATTTATTTTATTTGAAACAAAATACACATTTCATATTTTATATTTTTATATTGGCAAATTACATAAGCTATTTATTTACTTCTTATTCTAATATGAACATTTGTCATAACATCTACTGCTACATTTGCCATCACTTTTTTTATAACAACATCTATTACTATTACAATCATTTTTACAACTACAAATTACATATGATGGGCTTATACTTTGAAGTTATGTGGCTTCCTTGATTGATATTTTATTAGATAATATAATATTAAGTTCAGAAAAATTAGTGGTGCTCAAAGATTCAGTCTTATTAGTAAAATAAAAAACCTTAATAATTCCAAATTTTAATCTTAATTGATATTTGCTATCTTCAGTTTATTAAGTATTTTGCATAGTAGAGTTGGTTGATCAATACTAAATCTGTTAATCTTAAGAATGACTACTCTTACTAAATCATTAATTTCATATTCTTTTGGTTTTTTCTTACCTTTAGACATTTGATAAAACATTTTTTTAGTATATATTTCAAGGTTTTGATGAGCAGCTTGATGAAGAATTTCATGTCTACTAATATTATTAGTAATATCTGCAAGTTGTATAGTAATATTTTTAAATATATTTGAAGTATTATTGTCTTCAATATCATCAATATCTGTTACTAAATAATTAATATATTTATTATTAATATAATAAACTTAATAAATGCATATAATTATATTTGAGATCAAGAATATTTATTTTCAAGATTATTATCTAAACTTTCAATATAATCAGAATTTTCTATTTTAATTATATCAGATATGTCCTCTTTATCACAAATATTTTTTAAAAATAATTATTAATTAGTGTATAATTTCTGCAAAATTTATTAATATATACCAATTAATATGGAATCTTATTATAAGAACAACAATAACTATTATTCATTGATGATATAATAAATCAAAGTCTAAATGATTAATCACTTCATCTTATATCTTCTTTCTATTTATCTAATCTTTATTGAAGAATTCCATTGACATGTTTGACTAAACCTTATGATTATGAGTGACATGATCTTTCATTAATTATTTTAATAGAAGATCACATTTTTATAAGTTTCATAATTACTGAAACACTGAATTCTTTACTATTATTATTCTGTAATATAAATGGAGGTGAATCCAAAGAATGAAAAAGATTGAATAAATAAACTACAACTTCTACAACTCTTTTGAATGTAAGTAGTTTAACTCAAGAAAAGTGACTGAAATGATCTCTGAAATAATATACATATTTGTAATCACCATTAGCATTAAATTATAAGTCAATTAAATCCATCTTATAATAATAAATAGTATTAAATTTTGTAATATTTTAATATAAAAAAAAAATTTATTAACCTACTTGCATTTAAGACAGAAAATTTTTAGCAATAATAAGCATCACTACTAATGAATAGAATAATAACTTTCTTACAGCACATATAGTACAATTGTTAACAAACTTTTCAACAATTTCTTGTTTTATTCACCTCCAATTTCCTGGATTGATTTTCATAATTGCTTCTGCCCACCATATTGATCAATTTCAAAATAAGTCTTACAAAGTACTACATACATATTTTCAATAATTAAGATTGGAGTATTATTTTTCTTTTTATTACTTGAAAATCACCTGAAGTTACTTCTTTAAGATGAAATTGTTTCTTTGCCTAGTCATGGATGTTTTTATCACCAATGTTAGTATTAGAAGAATTTATAAGAATTAATTTGATTTGATTTAAAAGATCAAGGTTTATTAATGCTTTGGATTGTTTGCTTTTCAGAAGACCCATTACATATTGATCAATGATTTCATAAAAAGTACTTCGATCAATAAATTCAAATTCCATGATGATAAAAGCTGTGAACTTAAAGGTAAATGTAACGAAGTATTATTTGATACATTTGTTAAAAGACATAGGTAATTACTTTTGAATGCGAGCAAGTTGTTGGATTTCAAAATTATAACGAAAAATATTAGTACTTTTATATGCTTCAAATAAACTTTATTAATTACTCAAAATGTCGTCATATATTTGGATTCCAGAATTACAACGAAAAATATTAGTACATTAATATGCTTCAAATAAACTTTATTAATTACTCAAAATGTCGTCATATACATAGCGATAGTTAAGCATGACAAGACATCATATACATTGATATTTAAGCTTGGTCATATACAGCTATAATTAAACGTGACGACAATTGATAGTTAAATTCAAGTGCGTTAGGTTACGATTGACGCATCTCAGATCATCTGAGGCACCTCATCTAGTGATTGATATCTGAGGTGCGTCAGAGGCACAACATTTATATGAATATCATTTTGTATAAATTTTGAAATATTGGAATAAAAAAAAAATTACACTAATTTTATGCAGAAGATTATATTTCGCTTAGCCATTGCATTTGCACGACGCATACTGTACTAATAAACAAATTAGTTTGGATTTTTTGTTGTTGCACTCAAATTCGGTGTAACGGATTGGTTTAGGACGATTGCAAGATGGTTAACTCAAGTTCCTTTATATAATATGTAAAATTACAAATTTTTAAAAAATCATACCATAATGTGTTATATTTTATTGATGATTTATTATTCGGCTTTTCAGCTGAACATGCCGCTACAGATTTATTCTGGACACGAAATAAATAATGTAAAAAAAAAATGATTTAACCGTGGCAAAAATAAATATAATGATGACAATATTTATAATGACATAAGAATTTGGAAATGAAGAAAATAAGAAAGAACGATAAATGATTAATGAAAAAGGACAGCTTTGAATCATTAATAAATTATGTTACTTTCGAAATATACATTGTAATTAATTATTACTGCTTAAGAGACTCATGTTTATCATTAGCTCTAAAAAGTAGCAATCTGAACACATGTCATAATTACATTGATGACATCGTAAATGTCTTCCAGTACCAATCTTATTACATTCATTGCATATCCACCCTCTTACTGTAGATAGTTGAGTGTAACGAAGAGGATGTTTATTTCGACAGCGGCTTCTAGGTTTGCATTCACGACCAGGCTCACAATGGCTGGGACAGGCATCAAAATCGCAATAGTTACAATAATATTTTGATGTCTATTTCAGGTTAACAAAGAGTTAGTTTTTAAAGAGGGTAGGTTAATCGAATATAAATAATATAAATAATATAAATAATATAAATGTATAAAATACTATATACAGTAAAAGCATACCGATGCCTGACCATCTTCCCCACATACATCACACCACCAATTTCCAATATGAAATTTCTCCTTTAAATCATGACCCGCAAAACATTTAGGAAGTGGTGGAAGTATATTAACATTCATAGATCCAGATACATCGATCAAAAGTGCATAATCAATTGCTACATTACTGAGCTCTCTGTGATTTCGAATTTCAGCCCATGATGTAGAAATGTCACCGATAGACAAGTTCATAAGAGAGAGTGATTTGGAAGTGGTAACTTTGTATGCTATCATCAAGAATGCAAATTCGAGAACGTAAAAATCTTTTACAGGGATGTAGATAAAGTTACCAATTTCTGCCATCTGATTTTATTTGAAAAATTTAGTTTAGAAAATAATAATTCATTTTAAATAAAAAATAATTGGTCGATTTTAAAGGAAGTAAAATAACACTATTTATAAAAAAAAAAAAACTGCAAACCTCTTCCATTCTCTGGGAGTTTACGTTATCACCAACTCCGAGGACAAATAGAAAGTTACTGGTTTCATTAGTAAATAAACGTGATACTTCTTCAATGCATCGGTCATAACTCAAAATACTGTCATTATCATCTCCATCAGTAACTACAACCAAAACCCAAGGACGCGTACGGTTACCATTACGGTGGAATGTCCTTATGACGTCAACCATACTGTCATAAAGTCGAGTGCCACCGTCTGCAACATCTACTAACCCATCAAGGGAACGATGAATCAATTCTTCATTTTCAGTGAAGTTCTTTGAATAATATAAAAGGATGCGCAAAGAAATTTATATAAGGCACACTGATATGTTATAGGAAAAAATGTCTTTTACCTGTCTTATTATCATCGTATTGTTAAATGTTGCAATGCATCCACGATCTACTCCATCACGGTGAAAATTATTTACAAGTTCGTTACTTGCCTTTACAGCACGGCCGATTTGGGTTTCGTAGGTTTCCTGAACACGATTAGACATCCTTTTAATAGGATTTACAGTATTAATCTTTAGTGATATAGATGCTATTAACCCGCTTAATGTCTGAATTAATATTAAGAATGTTTGTTATGCAACCCGGATTGGTTTTCTTTTGCACGGATTATGTTAAAGAAATTAAGCAACGCAATTCAATTTATTTTTTAAAACAAATGTGTTTAAAATACACTCTATATTTCACAATATTTATTCCGATTATTTCTAAAGAAAATGTCAATGATCACAATGCTCACACGCTAAACACACAACCATGTTTCAGTTTCATAATTTTGATCGAAATAATAAATAAAGTTTGGAACCAATAATATTAAAATATTCAATATAAATAATAAACTTGTATACTTTATTTTTCTTTTATACCTTGAATTAAAAAAATTTTTAATCGTTATTAAATTTTATTCAAGTCTTTTTTTTTTATTTATGTAATGACCGTTTTTAGATTTGTATTCATTGTATAAAAATTTTAAAATCGAAGTTCGATTCATATCGATTTCCAAAAATGGAACTTTGCATCATGCAGTAAATTGAAGTAATACAAAAGTAACACGATGAATAATTAGTCACACCAAGTCCAGAAGTCATGAATGGACGAATATCTTTGATGAGCAGATTTCAAAGAATAATAGAGGTTTCGGAGTTGACGAAAATAGCATACATATTTCAGAGTTAACAAAAATAATATACATATTTCGGAGTTATAATCGCGAATCTTAAAATAAGAGGTAGATTAGTAAAACGTTATGATAATGTGTTTACCAATCTCTGTAAATCAATTTTTATCTTACTGTGACAGTTTCTGCTGTGACTAGGTCTACTTTCGAAAAAGAGAATCGAAATCGGAAAGTCGGAATATTCTCATTTCACAAAGTGAAAATCTTTCATTTATGTTCAAGATAGCCAACATATGCAACATATGCGTTAAAGATTAATTAATAATAAAGGTGGTCGTATAAATAAGTACATACAGTATTTGTTTACGTTACTTATTTTATCATGGAAATAACACTCCGGAAATATTGCAGATACAGTATACTGAAAATCAGCATAGCAAACAATTCCATATAAATCAATTGTCCGTGTAACTTATTTATCCACTTTTAATTACTTTTGAGAATGTAACATTTCACTAACGAAAAACCAACGTAAATTGGTGTATGGTTTAGTAAAGTTGTGGATATAATACAAAAATCGTATTGTCGTAAAGAATTTAATTATCTTTTATTATTTGTGACCTCATGAAAATTCTGCAGAAAATTTATTTATTTATTTGATGTTTAATAAAAATATAAAAAAAAACCCCAAGACAGTACCAAAAAGAATTTAGAAGTAACTAAAATCATGATTTTTACGGTGACAATCCTGAAATCAAAATTAACGTTAAGATTTTCACAAACTTGTACATTGTAGAAGTGTAAAATTCTCTGTACTAAAAAAATATGCTACAACACTATAATAATACTAACTAAAACTAGCACGTCTTGAATGTGTGCCAAGTCTGTGGCTTAGATTTCCTTAACTACGAATCAGATTTCAAGATCAGGTTGAACGTAACATGATCAAGAAAATTTAAAACATTCATTTGTCAAAAATTACTTATTTCTCAAAAATCTTCATAAGAAACCACCTTTATTGCTCTAACAAAAAATTTTCGTTAGCCAATTTTAATGTATAAACTACTTCCTTCTAATTCCTAACCCTAACCCTAACATAAAGAATTTTCACACATTAAATATGTGCCTAAAGCTATTCAAGCTATCCTAATACAACTCCAATAATGGAAAGATTTGGTCCGAGCAAGTATGGTAGTACAAATTCGCGGGATTTAGTTTCTAATTCCTACGTTAATACAGTTTTTACTTGTCAAGAACTCTAACTCTGTCGTGTCTTACTTTATACAAGGTGTTAATGCCTTTATATACATTTTCGTTACTATCAAATTATTTCTGAAATTTCTGCTTTGAAAGATCAAACAAAAAATTGAGTCAACAGAAGCCAAGAAAATTTATCTAACGCTAATAGATTAAGTTTAATTCTGGCCATTATTCAAAATAACGAACATGAGCGTTATTTATGAGTGTTATTATGTGAAATTACAGTAGCAAATTTTATTATATTCCATCATAATAATGCGTACATTCTATTTGATTTTTTATTCTTTTGATTATATGATCATTAGGATATCTTTTAAAATATCAGTATGTATACTTAACTATCTTTTATAACAGAAACCTGGGCAGAAAAAAAATTCTCCGTTATATGACTTTTCTATTATTACTGTATTAACCCGTTATAACATTATAAATAATTTTATTTAATAAAAATTTGGTTCTTTGCAATTTGTCCGTTTAACCAATGAATCTGATCTAAGGGTGCTCGTTATATCGGTAGTTGACTGTAGTTAAAACAATAGGTTTATTGTATGTTTCATAAAGAATACAATATGTAGCTAAATCAATAATTAGTTAAAACTACAAAGCTTGTAAATTATTATAAAAGATAATTATTTAAGGGAAAAATTATAAATGTATAGTTTTAATTTAGATGACAAAAATATAATATTTAAATCCTAAAAATAAATAAATTCAATAATAAAATAAAGATAAAGGATCTTATGCTATTATATTATCAACCATAAAAATTAATACCCGCCGATATACCATAAAATGTATTACTTATAACTATCAATGAAATTATATGCCTTAGAATAATAAATATATTACAGTTAATAATACTCTTTAATAAACTCTGAGAATTAATTCCATCAGCACCATTCATAGATTGTATATTTAGTATCAATGAAATAATTAAAAAGACCAAACAACATAATTCTAATATAACATTATATCTACAGCATCGCATCAAATTCTCAACTGAAATATTTGCTTGACTTCTAATTGACTTGTTTGAAATATTATAGATCATTGTACCTTCTTCCGCTATTTGCATCAAATATTCAAGTTCAACTCTACAAAATCGCCATAAAACTTGCATGAAAATGCCTGAAAATATGTTTCCTATTGAACATATAATCATTCCTTGAAAGAATAAAGAGGAAGATAAATGATACTTTTCATCAAATATTTGTGTCTTATAACTATAGGAAGAAAAAACCAAAGCTGCACAGTTGAACAGAATTTCAACTGGTTGAAACCATTGTTCATAAGTTTTTGGTAACGATTTGTTTAAAAGAGGTAAAAGTAATATTAGAAGAAAATAAAATAATAGACCACCACATAAAGAAACAAAATAGAGAAAATAAATTGCTATATGAATAAATATATTTAATTCATTTAGGATAAAATCGTCAATTCCTGCTTTGAATACATTTTCAATATTTATAAAGGCTTTTATAATAAATACTTGAGAGATAATTAGATAGATAATAGTGGTCAATCCAATACAGCAGGTAAAACAGAAGAATATACCAATTCTAGTTTCTTTATCGCTCATATTGAAATCTTGATCTATTTAAGTTATTAAATTATTAAAAAAAAAGAAAAAAAGGAGAGACTAACAATTTTTTATAATTTTATACACAAAATTTATATCATATTGGTTTCTTTTTCGGAGCATATATATTTTATATAAAAAAATTATTTATATTGATATTTATTATTTATGTCAATTTTATATATGTAACATCTCTTTTTATAGCAATTATTTCTTGGATAAAAACCAATAATATTTACAATATTTTTGATGAAAAAGATCAATATTTAATTTGTAATCCACGTGGGACAAGTAAAAAAACATAGTAAACTGTGAGGATATGGAATCTTTACTAAAGGTCTTGTATCTGACAGCTTACTTTTTCATTGGTTCTCAGGCAGATCACGAATTATGTGTTGCTCTATAACTAAATAATAAATGCATACACATAGTAAGGTGTCACAACTTAGTTTAATCACAAACATAAGGCAAAATATATAGAGTTGTGATCTGGATATCTGCTAGTTCGATTTTATAACAAAGTTATTATAAAGAATTCAGATATTCAGATATTCAGATATTTTAAATAGAATAATAGATCACATCTCTAGTGTGAGCTGTGAAAACATGATCTCAGAAACACGTAGAGGATGATTGATATGGCTATGTCGATTATCTACCTAAAATGGGTTTCCCAGAATTAAAGATCGTAAAAGTTGTTTTTGGCTAATAGTAGGTAGAAGGGTAATAAGGGTAATAAGAGAAATAAATAATTAACGGGTTATATAATAACTAAGGACTTTAAGTAATATAGGAAATTAAAGAGGTTCATCATGTATGATATTTTTAATAAATTTAGAATGGCATATGTAATAAAACAGTATATAATAAAAGCTTCGACCCCTACGAGTTATAGTTGGCGGTAGAATTCATTTGGCAAATTAATATGGTTACGGCATGTGCCGTATTATTTGCTGTAATTTCTTTGAGCCGTAATGCCGTAATCATAATGCGGTAGTGCCATAACTGTAATGCCACTATGTCAAAATACAATAATGCTATTGTGTTAAAATAGTATAATATTGCAATGATATATGACAACCCCTTGTCTGGTGTTGTTATAAAGTAATTTTAGAAATAGGATACTACATAGTAAAAAGAAGGCTGGTATTTTATTATTTACTTTCATTCATTAAATTATTAAATAATCTTGAAAAAAGGTTCTTTAAACTTTAAACCGTTCTCAGGAATTGATTTTATCACCCAATTAAATAAAACAATTTTTTGTTGATATGGTTGTGAGGTATTTAGTGCCAATACAAATTACATACAAAGAACTCAAGTCTTTATTTGATATCTGACAAATCTGATTCAATTATATTTGAGTTTTTATTAAAAGCATTGCCAGGAACGGAGTGATGAAATCACGAAGTGTTTAAATGGGATCCGTCCGCGAAAGTTTGATTGGCCCGCGTGATTTATCCATCAAATTTTAACAACTCTAGAAAAAATGATAGCCGGATTATTTTGCCGGCTTACAGTACATGTGATTTTCGGAAACTGATTGCCGACAAAATAAGATTTGTTTTTTGCGAATGAAAATGTAAGGAAATATAGATTAAAATAAATATACAACACCATTAAAATAATTTAATATGCAATTAATTTTTTTGTATTGCATCAAGCTAACTTATGACTTTACGAATTTAGCGCATTGAATAAAAAAATCTATATCATAACTAAATAACACGAATAAGTTACATTATTGGGCAACCATTTTCCAAATTGCCGTTATTCGCAAATGTTTGCCCAATAATGTATTAACGGCTAAATTAACATTAATAAACAAGTGACAGAGTATAAATATTCACGAACTTAAATATCTTATTTAAAAGATTGATTAAAATCTTTATACTTAACTAAATTAATGGGACACGGTGTGGGACCCGGATGGATCCTGACCGCCTGGCGGCCATATCTCAATTAGGAAAAGATCGATCGCATCCGTCGCATCAGTCACATCGGTCGCATATGACGGATATGACGGATAGCAGCGATCGGTCAGAATGGGCTTTTAGGTAGC
>CAJVQA010006753.1:0-14545 GCA_910591915.1 Cetraspora pellucida | reverse complement strand
CAGGCTCCTTATTAGGTTACAGAAGCTAAAATCTTTCAATTTTGCCTCCAGCTGGACTTGAACCGTTGACCTTGACTGTAGAGGGTATGGGAGCTTAACTACTAAGCTATGGGACCCACACCCTTTGTTTTTTGTTTTTTTCTGATTTAGTCTTCTATTTAACTTAGTATTGAATATTTTCTTATTTGGGATTTGCTTGTTTACTGCTTTATTATAGCTTCTTTTATTGCATCTTACATCTGGTTCAGTACTTCTGTATTATATTCTGTTTTTATATTATTATCTTCTAGTTATTTTAATACTTTTTTTTATTCTAACTGATTTTATAACTCTCTTGTATAATCTTCTTAGTCTTCTTGTTTTGCTTCTTTATATAGATATATTGTTTTTGTTTGATCTTTTTATTTAATTTCTGCCCTATTACTGTTTACAATTATGTGTTCTATCTATATTTTTGTTGTTATTATTTTGTGATCACTGTTTGTTAAACCTTCTGCTTCTTTAATATTAGCTTCTTGTAGACCTAATGCTAGTGTTTCTGATAGCCAAATATAATCTATTCTTGTTGCTGTCTCTTGATTTGACCATGTGTATACTTCTTTTGTTAGGTACAGATTTCTGTATAAATCTGTAAAGTTTTGTCTTTGGAGCCAGCTAAATATTAGCAGTTTTTTGTAGTTTGATGTTTGCAAATGTTGTTTGTCTAGTATATTATATACTGTGTGATTAAAATCACCAAGTATAATTACTTCTGTATATCTTTTCCTGCTTGTTACTATCTTTATAATTCTTTATTGTATTTTCTTACTGATTGATTTGTCATTTGGTAAAATGTATATTCTTAGTACTACTAATTTTAATTGTTTAAAATATAATCTCATCTCTAGCATGTATTCACTGACTTTTTTAACTGCTCCTGCATGCTTTTTTTACTTTTTATTTATTAGTATTCTTATGCCTGAACCTTTCTTCTTATCTATTACTGCACTAGTTCAATATCTCTTATGCTGTGTGTTATAACTATGCAATAAAAATTTTTTTTTTCTTTTTGTAATGTTTGTTTTCATTATTCTCACTATTGTGATTTTTTTTTTTCTGCCCATTCTAGTAGGTTACCTATTTTCTATCCTTTAGTTTTAAGTCTGTTAATATTGTGACATATTATTTTTAATTTTTCCTTTTCCTATTTTTATTTTTCTTTTAGATGTTTATATTTTGTTTCTATGTTTTCTACTTTTCTTTTTCCTTTGGTTTTTCATTTGGTTTTTCATTATAGCTAGAAGATGCCTCTACATTTCTTTCTTCAAAAATTCTTTTTTTACTATGCAAAAACTTTTTAATCTTTTGGTCTATGTTCATTAATTTAACTATAACAATGTTAGGAGTAATTGGTAGCATCTTTTCCTATCTTCTATTCTACTTTGTTTTGTTGTGCTTCAAGTCTCTCTAGTCTCTCAAGGATTCTTTTCAGAAGGTTTTGATTCTGTAGTTGTAGATCTTCTTTCTTTGTATTAATATTTTTATCATCTAACTATTCTACTATGTCTTGTATTTAAAGATTGTTTTCTATTTCTATATGTCTTTTGTTTGAGTTTTGACTACTTTTGTTCTTGCTTTTTTCTTTTCCTTTATCTGTATTTCTATTCTTTAGATCTTCTCTCTCTATTTTTGCAAAACTTCTGCTTGAATTTTGAGTCATTTTGTTCTAGTTTTTTTCTCTTCTTTTTTGAAAAACTTCTTTTTTTTTAACTTTTTTTTTTTTCATTTGACCAGAATGCATGAAAGTTATTATACATAATTGGTCTTGATTGAGCTGTTTCTTTTTCTTTTTCTGTTGCAAATAAAATTATTGCAGTTCTTCTTTGGTTTTTATTTCTATTCAGTGGAATATATACTAATTTTGCATCTTTATTCCTCAAACATCATAATAGTAGAACTTCGAAGCATTACTTGGCAGCTCTGTTAATTTTGCTATATACTGTCTTTATTTTTGTCTTGCTTTATGATTTTTTTTCCTTCTATTACTCTTATCAGTTTATGGTTATTAACTGGTATAGACCAAAAAGTGCTTTTTTTTTCTAATTCTTCTACTTGGATTATTGCAAGAGCCTTGTATTTGGATCTTTTAATTTCTGTTATTTGTGCATTTTTGAATTTTCTGCATATATATTTGAGTTTCTTCTTATTTATATCTATTAGCAAATTCCAGATTGTTATATGTTTTGTATTTTTTGCTTTTTTTTTCTTAGTGTTTGTATATTTTTCTTCTTCTCAAATTTATTCTTTTCTATAGCTCTTTTTCTTATATTCTGTTATGCTACATTTTTGATTTTAGTATTTATTATTGTACTTCTTTTGTTCTGTTTTTTTTTTTTTTTGTTCTCTTCTAGTATTATTCTGTACCAATTACTTTCTTTTTTACTTATTCTTTGTATTGCTTTATTTCTATTATACTTGCAGTTAAAATCTACTTTAATCTACAGATTTTCTTGTTTAAAGATTTCTTTAATGCTTTTAATATGTTCATTGTTTTTTAGTGACTATTTAATGAACTTTACACATTCTTCTTCTGTTTCTCTAAGCACATTGTATGCTAATATATTAGCATGTAGGCTGCTGCCTTTGTTGCTACTTTTTCTGCTTGATGCTTATATGTTTTCTTTTAATAAAATTTCTGCTATATCTATTTTTCTTTCCACTATCTGCTTTTTTCTTTTTTGTCTTTCTTTCTTTTTTGATGTTGAACCTTGTCTTGATTCTTTACTATCTATTTCTATATTCTCTTGTTCTACTTTTCTTGTTTGCTTTTTTCTTAATTCTTTTTCTTGCACTGATGGTTCTTCTTCTGATTGATTTATGCTTTTATTAATTATTTTTATCTTTGCTTTTTTCTTTGTAATGAAGTCTTCTTCTTGTAGTCTTCTTTTACTTATATTGTCATTTTCTATTATTTTTTTATTTCTCCTTCTGTCTCTTGTTTGTCTTTTTGCTTTTCTTCCTTTTTGGCTATTTCTTGTTGTACTATTTCTTTATTTTCTTGTTTTTGAGTTCTTTCGAATTCAATTAGCATTATATTTTTGTCTGCTTCTATAAAGTTAAGTTTCTTTTATAGTTGTTCTTTTTCTGCTCTTTCAATTAATTCTTTAGTTTTTCTTAATAGTGCAACTTTTACTAGGCTTTGCTTTGTAAGCATGGCCACAATTTTATTTTCTTTGTCTAGTGTATATTACTTGACTGATTGAAGAATATTTTATTATATATTCTGCTTATTGCCTAGTATGCTCATTTCATAAATATTGTTGAGAGACTTTTTCTACACTTTATTAATTCTATATTCTATTTATATCTACAAACTTCTAATTGGTTGTTAGTTTTTTTTGTTACTTTGCTTATTTATATATAGAATTCCATGTGTATTAATATAAGATTTGTGATGTCTATTCTAATTTGGTAGCCTGCATGTGTCTGTTGTTGTTTTGCTATTACATATCTTTTGTGTAATGTAAACAGATCTATGTTACAGGATCTATTGGCAATTCCCCACTACTGTCATTTTTTAGTAAGTTTTCTGTTTTTTCTTTAGTAACTATGCTATTAGTTTTGCAGATAGACTATTTTTCTATTAGTCTATTGCTTTTCCTGTTGCTGCTTCTTTTTGTTTAGAGCTACTTGAAATGTTTCTTATTGCTAACTTTGCTAAAATTTTTTTGTTCTTTAGCTGTTATTTGTATCTGAATAATCGACAGAAAGAGTTTTTTCTCTGTTATAGTTTTTAATTACCAACTGTTTTAGCTTTTTACTAATTCAAATATACTATAATCATTAGGTCTTTAAAGTAGTTCACTTATATAAAAAACCTTTGATCTTGTACTAAACTCACTAAAGTTTTCTGTTATCCAATTTTCAGTTAATCTAGTATTATTATGATTAAGATCAACATTTATAATCAAAGTAATTCTTAAATTATTATATCTTTGTAAAGTTTATACAACCTTAGTATTTTTCTTTAAAATCTTATTAATATCTTGCAAGTTTTCTTATATTACCAATTTAATTAGTTCTGTATAATATAACTTCATATTCAGTTTAACTAATAACCAGATTAGTGGATTTTTTTATTTAGAATTTTTGTATATATAGATCATTTGTTTTAGGTTTTTATTTTTGAATCAAGATTTTTACAAGTAGTATCATCAAAAATTATACTATTGTTCTATTTAAAATTTTAAACAGAGTTTTTTATAAAATATATATTTTTTAAATTTATTTATATAATATTTTATATTTTTAAAGTTAGTTTTAGTACAATCAAAATTACAAAGTTATAATCTTAGATACTTCAATCAAGTTGTCAAAATAAAATTATTTTCAAAAATTTACAATTAATAGAATTTGAATTCTGAATCTACTACTTGAAATATAACAACCTAACTACTACACTAAGATTACTATTCTTTATATTAACTTTTAGAATTTATTTAAAAAAATATAATTTTAATAATCTATGATAATTATTATTTTATTATTTTTATAGTTAAAATATAATTTAAGACCAAGACAGAAGTTAGATATAATATTTTAAATATATGTTATACTAGGTTTTGAAGGATTCTGCTTAGTATATATAATTTTTGTTTTTTAGTTATGTTTTTAAAATATAGCATTAAAATGATAATTATTACAGATTATAGTTAATAATATTTTTATTTAAAATTTATTAATAGTTTATATATAATTAAAATCTAATTAATGAAAGATGTAGTAATTTGGTAAAATAAATAAGTTGTTATACTTTTAAGTAACAGATTAGAAATTCAAAACCTACTAATAATAAAAATTTGAATTTCTACTAATATTATAATAACTGTTTTTAATAATTGAATTAAGATACTTATAGTAATAATTATATCAGCATAACTAACAGATTATGAGACATCTGTATAACTAATTATATAAAAAAATACAAACTAGCATTAAGTAGTATAAACCTAAAATAAGTTTTTGTAGTTATATAAATCTATTAAAACTAAGAAACAAAAAGCTTATTTGGAAAAGCCTAAATAAAGAAATAATACAGATCTTTGATAGTATTATTATAAAAGTTAAATCTAGAACAGATACTAATATAAAAAAATTAGATAAACAAAAATCTTTTAACAGAAAGTATTATTAATCAGACTATCAAAATTTTAACTAAAAAAACTAAAAGAAAAAGATATCAGACTGATTCAATATACTAATATATTAGTTATAGTCTTATATAAGTTATTTAAATTAAAAATTAAAAAACAGAAGCAAAGATATACTAAAGTACTAAGAATATGTTATAAAGTAGTACTAGAGCTTGGGTAAACTTTATAAAAATACAGTTCTGTTAAGATTTATAGAGTAAATAGGTAAATTAACAGAAAGACTCTTTGTGTCTTATTGCCAAATAATAGATTTTGTTATAACCTGAATATCAATATAAAAAAAAAGATATATTATTATAATGTTATAGTACTACAGTGCAATTTTATATGTAAACACATAATTGGTATAACATATAAATTAAAACAATAAGGGTATAACAACCTAGTGAAGTGAATAGATTGTTAACCCTCAAGTGGCAGATCTAAGATTCAATTTTCACAGATGATGAATTTTGGAAATTATATTTGTGTTATGATAACTGTCTCTTACCAATTAGTTGAGTTTTGGGCATCTGTAATCTTAGATACACCAATTCAGATTCTATCTGATTTTGGAAGCTTGAGACATCTATGCAAAGTATAATATTATACATATATAAAAAAATGTAAAAAACTAATGTCATATAAGATTTTAAAGCAAACCTGTGATAAGATTACCAAACATAAAAGGCTAAGAAATTAAGAAGACAGAAATCTACTTAGAAATCCTAAGTAAAAAGATAGCACAAACTTTTGATAATACCATTGGACTAATAAAAACCCATAAAACACCTTTATAGAAACTGTTGAATAAATCAGATAACAAAATGTATAGAGAAGTATATAACCAACCAGAATGCTAAAATTGGCAGAAAAAAAGTATATATAAGTATACCATATTGGGCCATCTGGATTAAAAGTCTGAGAAGTCAGTTGGTTCTGAGTTACAGCTAGTAAAGAATGATAGAGAAGAAGTCAAAAAGATGGATACCAGGATTTGGGTAAACTTTACAAGAAAAATAGTGATTTAACAGATAACCCTAATTGCAAGTATTAGTCTTAACTATAGTATTAAACCAGATTAGCAGTAAAAGGGAATACAGCTCATTCTGGTAGGTTTGCCTCAAGGATAAAAATAGTCTAAGGATTATAGTCTTATAGTTAAATATGAATAGAGCTGAATCTGTAATCTAATGAAATTAATACTAGAATCAGATCAGAGGATTTAAATAGAACATCTAAACAGAAGTATTAGATATAGCAATTGGTAAAGAACCCTTGGGTAAACTTCTTAAATAGATAATATAGAAAAGTTACACATATAGCTAGTTGTACACTTATCTGATAGTTTAATATAGATATACTGTATCTATAGAAACATATACTTGATATAAGTATTAATAAAAAGCTAGAACCAAAAAGGTCATCTTAATATTAAAAAAAATAAATTAAACCAATCTTTTTTTTATAAAAAATAAAACTTTTAATTAAAATTAGATTAAAATTAAAATTAGAATTAGAAAAAATATAATTATACTAAAATTTTACAAAAAATTTTTTTTATTGATATACAAAAAATGATTTTCTAATCAAAATTTTAAGATATAATTAATTTTTCAAAAAGTTATTATTTTTGTTATACAAAAAAATAGTCTACAGTCAGACCTCTCTATAGTCATATTTATTATAAGCATATTATATAAAAAATTTTTTTATAAGTATATTTATTTAAAAACTAATTATATATAAATATATTAAAAAATCTTTTTATAAGTATATTTTAGTAAAAATATTTTATAAATATATAAATCTTTATCTTGAAGGGTAGGGTGTGATTATAGAGAGGTTTGACTGTATATGTTACATCTGATCTTAAATTTTAATTAGTTATAATACTTTAGCACTATAATACTATAATACTATAAAATAAAACTTTAAAAAAAAATTAAGTTTAATATAAATAATTCTTAATAGAAAGCAGCAATAGAATATTTGACCTTAGAGTAAAATAAAGATATATAGATACTGATTAGATAAGCCAAAGAGTTTAAATAGATTAAGTATTCTTAAAATTATTTATCTTTGACAAGAAACTTACTAAAATCTGTTATGTCTTATATGTAACTAACCTAGTTTTATATAATATACTATAGTTAATTAATACTTGCAATTACAAAAGTTATCTATTTAATTATTACATTACATTATTTCTATCTTTGCAAAATTTATTAAGATTCTGATACCTATTTTTTCTAATATCTTCTTTATTATCTCTTACTATTACTACTTAAAACTAATAAATTTTGACTAAACTACTAATTCAGATAACTTAATGTAATATATTTATATATCTTTTCTTTTGACAAATCTGATAACCTAATTGGCTATATGTTCTTTAACACATATTTTGTATCTAATTTATTCAATCTATTCTTTTGAAAATGGTTTGTAAACTTCAATTAGTCTGATAATACTGTTAAAAATCTATAATATCTCTTAACATGAAAATTTTTATATAGATTTTTGTTATTTTGGTTTCTTAATCTTCTATATTTGATAATCTTATCACAGGTTTGCATTGAAGCATTATACAACACTAGCAAACATGACATGTAACATTATACTTCATATATATACCTTAAGCTTTCAAGTTACTAGATTTGGTTACAGTCATATAAGACTAACCAATTAACTGGAAACCATTACTATAACATATATGTAATTTTCAAAATTCATCGTAGATTGAATTTGAACATTTAACCTGCCACTTGGAGGATGACAACCCAATCACTACACTAGGAACGCCATCCTCTGAGCGTTAATTTTGTTGGCTACTATACATCACTTATTATCACATAAAAAATTGTAAAAAAATTGCCCAACTTCACTACCAAGCTTCTTTTGTATTTTGTTTTTAACCCTCCTTAAAATTTCACAAGAAGAACCTTCAAATGCCAAAGAATTTTGCGAAATGATACCCAGAAATTAAACCGAGAATTCCTTTATTATTAAATAAGCTTAGAAAGCAAATTTTGCCTAAATTTTACATAAATTTAGATGCGTCGATCGTTTGATCTACTATTAAAAAATATACATGTGACATCTCGACAAACTGATATATATATCTTCAATAAAAAACTAGCTGAGAAATGTAAAAAAAAAAAGTTTGATTTTTTTAAGATGGCTACAGGTAAGTGAAATCATGTTCATAATGACTAGTGTGTTTTGTTTTATTAATCTTAACTAACATATCATTTACTGTTAATTAGAGGACGCTATTCAACAACAGTCAAAGAGACTTGCCACTTACACAGCACCTTCTGACGTGTATGAAGATCTAGTGGGTAGTGACGATGATATTGATCCATTTAAAGAGCGGCAAGGTTCTCGCAGAATTATTGATCGACAGAGCGAATACCACTCACGTAGATTAAATCGAGCGATTTCACCAGACAGAAATGATCCTTTTGCAGAAGGAGAAGATGGAAAGGGTGATTCGCGCACCTATGCTGATGTTATGCGAGAGGCTGAGTTAGAAAGAGAAGAGCAACGTGTTAGACGTAAAGTTGAGGAGATAGTTAAAGAAAAAAAGGAAAAGGTCAAAGAGGCATCGATAGAACAAGCAGCTACTCAGAAGAAACGAAGATGGGACATGGAGACACCCGTAGAAGCTAAATCAAGTTCTGAATGGTCAAAACCTGATGATGAGGCACCTATATCAAAGAGCAGATGGGATGAAACGCCCAGGACAATGGATGAAGACTCTAGTTTAGAGACTCCCCGCAAAAGGAGCAGGTGGGATGTTACTCCACAGGTTTCTACAAAAAAATCTCGTTGGGACGAGACCCCTGCACATCCGTCTGTCCAAATGGGTGCCACTCCTATTGGTAACCTTGGTCTTCTCACACCAACTCCAGGGCATCTTGTTCTTATGACTCCTGAAGGTTAGACACTTTATCATAAATGTTCAAAATTAAATTTCGTATAAATTTGTTTGTAGTCATTAAAAATGATGTAACTTCGTACATTATTAAATTAAAAAAAAAAATAGCACAACGATGGGAAAGAGATTTAGACGCACGCAATCGACCTCTTACAGATGAGGAACTTGATGCAATGTTTCCTTCAACTGGGTACAAAATTTTGGACCCACCACCAGGATACGTTCCCATTAGAACACCTGCTCGCAAATTAATGGCTACCCCAACGCCTATGGGTGGTGATGGATTTGTGATGTTGGAGGAGGACCGAAATCAAACTTATGACCTACCTGCTGAAATTCCAGGTGTAGGCAATTTGCCATTTTTTAAACAAGAAGACATGCAACACTTTGGTAAATTATTAGAAGACAAAGATGAAAGCGAATTATCTGTTGATGAGTTGAAGGAACGCAAAATTATGCGTCTTCTTCTGAAGATTAAGAACGGAACCCCGCCCATGAGAAAGACGGCGCTTCGACAAATAACTGACAAAGCTCGAGATTTTGGTGCAGGCCCCCTATTCAACCAAATCCTTCCACTTTTGATGTCGCAAAATTTAGAAGATCAGGAAAGACATTTGTTGGTTAAAGTTATAGACCGTATACTTTATAAATTGGATGCTTTAGTTCGTCCTTATGTTCATAAGATCCTTGTGGTTATTGAACCGCTCTTGATCGATGAAGATTACTTCGCACGATGCGGTAAGTTATATGAAATTCGTTACATTAACTGGCCATACGTGCGCTACACTTTTTGTTTTTACTTTAATAATATAATTATAAATCTTAATATTATTTGTATTATTACAGAGGGGCGTGAAATTATAAGCAACTTGAGTAAAGCTGCAGGATTGCCAACTATGATTGCTACTATGAGACCAGGTATTTAAGTTCAAATGATCTTTTGTTTAAAATCGTGGTAAAAATGACTAATGCACCTATTAAAACTTGTAAGACATTGACCATGTGGATGAATATGTCCGAAATACTACTGCCCGTGCTTTTTCTGTTGTTGCGTCTGCTCATGGTATCCCTGCACTTCTTCCATTTTTGAAGGCTGTATGTAAGAGTAAAAAGTCATGGCAGGCTAGACATACTGGTATTAAGATTGTTCAACAAATCGCTATACTTATGGGATGTGCAGTACTGCCCCATTTAAAAAATTTAGTGGAAGCTATTGCTCATGGTTTAGAGGTATTTTATATTTAGTAGTTGCACTGTCCTATAATCTTTTAGCTTGAACTTATTTACCCATTTTCTTTATAATTTATTATGCAATAAAAGGATGAACAGCAAAAAGTTCGTACTATTACCGCTCTAGCCATTGCTGCTTTAGCTGAAGCCGCTGCACCATATGGTATAGAGTCATTTGATTCTGTTCTCAAGCCTCTTTGGACTGGTATTCGTAAACATCGTGGTAAAGGGCTTGCTGCTTTTTTGAAGGCCATTGGATACATTATTCCATTAATGGATGCTGAATATGCTAATTACTATACAAAGGAAGTCATGATTATTTTGATTCGAGAATTTCAATCTCCTGATGAAGAAATGAAAAAGATTGTTCTTAAGGTCGTAAAGCAATGTGCTGCAACTGACGGTGTTCAACCCAAATATATTAAAGAAGAAATTCTTCCAGAATTTTTCAAAAACTTTTGGGTTCGACGCATGGCTCTCGATCGTCGAAATTACCGCCAAGTTGTAGAAACGACTGTTGAACTCGCACAGAAGGTTGGTGTTACTGAAATTGTTGGTCGAATTGTTGAAGACTTAAAAGATGAGTCTGAACCATATAGAAAAATGGTCATGGAAACTGTTGAAAAAGTTGTCAGTCAATTGGGTGCAGCAGATATTGATACTAGATTGGAAGAAGTGTTAATTGATGGTATTTTATATGCTTTTCAAGAACAAACTGTAGAGGACATTGTAATGTTGAATGGGTTTGGTACAGTCGTCAATGCTCTGGGACTTCGTGTAAAACCTTATTTGCAACAAATTACTTCTACTATTTTGTGGCGTCTCAACAACAAATCGGCAAAAGTTCGTCAACAAGCCGCCGATCTAATATCTCGTATCGCTGTTGTCATGAAGACATGTGGTGAAGAAAAACTCATGGGTCACCTTGGTGTTGTCCTTTACGAATATTTAGGCGAAGAATATCCAGAAGTGCTTGGATCTATTTTAGGAGGATTAAAATCTATTGTCAATGTAATTGGAATGTCAAGCATGACACCACCCATTAAAGATCTTCTTCCCCGTTTGACGCCTATCTTGAAGAACAGACATGAGGTTACATTTCAACTTTATTATCGGTTATTATATGATTGTATTTACTTTACTAAAAATAGCTGTATTTTTTATGCGAATTCAATTTATTAGAAAGTACAAGAATCTTGTATTGATCTTGTAGGTCGTATTGCTGATCGTGGTGCAGAATTTGTTAGTGCAAGAGAATGGATGCGCATATGTTTCGAGTTATTAGATATGCTTAAGGCACATAAAAAGGGTATCCGTCGTGCCACGGTAAACACATTTGGCTATATCGCTAAAGCAATTGGTCCACAAGATGTTTTGGCAACGTTACTTAATAATTTAAAGGTTCAAGAACGTCAAAATAGAGTTTGCACTACAGTAGCCATCGGTATGTCTTATTTTTGAATTTGATTCTTTAATATTCTGGTTTAATAACATTACTTTTATTTATTTCATTTAATACCAGCTATAGTTGCCGAAACCTGTGCACCCTTCACGGTCTTACCCGCGTTGATGAACGAATACCGCGTTCCAGAATTGAATGTTCAAAATGGTGTTCTAAAGGTTCGAAATTTCTTATTCATAGAGCAGTGCTGCCAACCCAGTTGACATGGTCTTGATTATTACGATAATGCGATATATAAGTTTTTGTACAAAATAACAAAACTTTCTGAATAATGTTCGGATGCTTATTCAACTTCTATAATAATCACTTTGTGAATTATTTCAAAATCGGCAAACAAATAATGTGTCAAGATCTTGTCAGTTGGGTTGAATATATTCATTTTAATTTCATTCTCATAGTTTCAAATTCATGTATTTTTTTTTAGTCTCTTTCATTCTTATTTGAATATATTGGTGAGATGGGTAAAGATTACATCTATGCCGTAACGCCGTTATTGGAAGATGCATTGATGGATCGTGATTTAGTGCACAGACAAACTGCATGCACTACAGTCAAACGTGAGTACTATGTATTTACATGATATTACCCAAACTCTACTTATCAAGAATTAATCGTATTTTGTGTATTTAGATATGTCACTCGGTGTTTTCGGATTAGGTTGTGAAGATGCCCTTCTTCATCTTTTAAACTACGTTTGGCCAAATATTTTTGAGACCTCTCCTCACGTCATAAATGCTGTCATGGAGGCAATAGAAGGTTTGAGGGTAGCGATTGGTCCTGCAACGATCTTACAATATGTATTACAGGTTTGTAATTATATAATTATTCGCATTGTAAACCGTGAAATATATTGGTATTTATTAATTTTAAATTCTTCAGGGGTTATTCCATCCCGCCCGTAAAGTCCGTGAAATCTACTGGAAGATATATAACAATTTATATATTGGTGCCCAAGATGCTTTGATACCATATTATCCTCGTATCGAGGATGATGAAAGAAACAATTATGAACGATATGAATTATCTATGTGGCTTTGAACTAGAGATGAAGTTAGTTTATGTTTGGTTAAGTTTTAAAACTTCTAGGTTACAAATTAAATCCTTAGACCAGTTGATTTAAGTTTCAAACTAAGTTAAAATTGGTTTGGTTATTTTAAAACCTGTTCTCAATATTTGTAAGGTATAAAAAATAAAATGTTAAAAAAAGTTACTTAATTCATGTCGAACTTTGTTATTGATTTATTTAATAAAACTTTGACTATTATAAAGTTAGGGTAATATGACGGGTTGGGTGAATCGAAAAATTCAAAAATAACATTCGTTCTTAATTACCACATTACCAAATAATTCTCAGATTGGAACCAGTTTTAATAATTCGGGTTTATCGCGTGAATTTTGTGATATTTTAGAAATTTATCCAATTAAATTTTAGTAAATTCTAAAAGATCACAAAATTCATGTGATAAACCCGAATTATTAAAACCGGACGGATGTTTGTCTGACTGGCTAATTAATTTTAGGATTTCATACGTAGCCAAAAACAAATAGTATACGTAGTAATAACTCTCAAAACCTGATAAAATCAACTATTACTAAGCTAATTTTTTTAAACGAACGAGAATTAGATCTTATTTTTGACTATGGAGTCCTACAGCTCTAATAAACAGCTTTTTTTATTTCATTATGATTAGTTTTCGTTTTTAAAAAAAAGTACTCTAAACTGTAAAATTTTAAATTGAATTTATTAGCCACCCTCGAACACACGTAAACAAATATGTCAAGCACTAAAAACTTATTAAACTTAACAAATAAATACAAAAAAAAAATTTTAAACTAACAAAATAATAACGATAAGCAATAAATTAATTATTTATTCAATAAACGTAATATTTATTACAGTTAGAAAGTATTGATTATAGTTTGTCTAAGTATTTGGAATATACCATTGCAACAGCACAAAAGTTTTATTTCAATAATTTTTTGTTGTTGCATCCTGGATTCAGAATTATAAAAACCTTTTTACTCATCATCGGAAGAGTATTAAAAATAAAATCTACAAGGTTTTCTGATACAATTCTTTTTTCATTTATTATTAGTGGAAATTTGGTTACGGCAATCAAAGTATCTTTTTACGTAGAATAGTGTGTTTATTGACTTTTAGGCTTTTAACAATCACTCATTATGTTAATATTTGTTGTGGCCTAGAGCTGAAAATCTTGATAGCAAAAATACCGTTCCTGATGGATCGTCGGTACCTTTCCTGATAGGATTAAAAAAACCTCGATTTACATACTTTCTTGATATGTGGATGTTACACAAACTTCCGAGTTTAGTTTTATTTTATATTATTATACTATTATATAGAGGTTAGAATAATGCATAGTTATAGTAAAATTTGGTAAAATTTTGAGATATAAAAGGGACGTTTCAAATGCATAGGGCACACGTTCTTATAATTTTTAATGCGTCATTACATATTAAAATTAATATATATGTCAACATATAAATAAACAATTACACGATAAATGTATAAAAGTAATATTTGATTTGAACAATTCTGTTTTTTTTTGCTATGTAAAAGGGTCAATTCTTGGTATCAGGATTTTAATTACATAATGATTATACAATGTATATTGTTTGCTAAATTTTTTTATATATATATATGTTCTGCGTCATTTCACAATTTAGGTCAATTCCAAATTGACCTAAGTCATTTTTAAATTTTGAAACGACGTACTT
>CAJVQA010006752.1:0-14546 GCA_910591915.1 Cetraspora pellucida | reverse complement strand
ATAGATATGTCTATATAAAACATGTATCTGCTATAAGTATTAATAAAAAGCTCGGACCAAAGAGGTCACCTTAATACCGAAAAAAAAAAAAATTAAAGACCATCTGATGACTTTTATATGATCTTTTTTTGGTTTGCCAAGTACATTATGTGCTAGTATGTTAGCGAGTAAACTGTTGTTTTGGTTGCAGTTTTTTTTGTTTGGGGCCTACATGCTCTCTTCTAGAGGTTTTCCAAATATATTGATTTCTTTTTCAATTTCCTTACTAATGTCTTCTTGCTCTTGCTTCTCCTCTTGTTCTTCTGCATTTCTTCTTTGAGTAGGCAAATTCTTCTTTATTTGGTCCTTGTTTATTAAACTTATCTCTATACTTACTTCTTTTTGTAAGCTGCTATTGTTTTGTAGTTTTTTTCCTGCTATTTTTTTTATTTTTTGTCTTCTTTTTTTGCACTACTTTGTATGGTTTTTCTTGACTTCTGCTTGCTTCATTTGGCTGTTGCTGTATATCTTTACCTTTGTCTTGTGACTGCACTATTGCTAGTTCTTCTATTGTAACATTTTTGTTTTGTTTGTTAATATTAATTTTCTTTTCTGGTTGCTCTTCTTCTGCTTTTATAATTATCTTTCTAGTTATATGTAGCAGAGCAACTTCTATTGGGTTTTGTTCTGTTAGCATAGCAACAATTTCATCTTCTCTGTCTGATGTTGCAAATAGTTTGCTTGCTTGGTTGAAAAACACCTTGTTGTGTATACTGTTTGCTGCCCAATATGCTCTCTTGATATAAATTGTCATTAGACTTTCTTTTCAATTTTGTGTGCTACTTATTTTCTTATCTAGATATTAGTGGTTCCTGTTTGCTACTTGTTGTTCTGGAATCTTCTATACTTATATTTATCACTATCCTAATTAGATTTATTTGCACGCTGACTAATCTACATGTTTGTTTTGTTCTTCTGTTCACATGTTGTAGTGATCTACAGATCTGCATTTCCAGGTTACAGAGAATTTCCCAAATTCTGTTTTTCCTAGTGTCAACCAAGGCATTTTCTGTTCTATCTTTTTAGCAAGTTATCCAAATTTTCTCTTTCTTGCTCTTATTATACCTTCTTTACAAGCTCTATCTTTTTCCTTAAACCTGTAAAGTCAGTTTAAATAGTTATTTGTTGGCAAACTTCTAAATTGTTTTCTTGCAGTTTATGTACAAATGATTAGCAGAAAGAGTTGTATATTATCTAAATTAGGAATTTAAAAACAAATTAGAATATACTAAAGTATTTTGAATATGCTATAAAGTAGTACTAAACTTTGAGTAAACTTTGTAAAAATATAATAGTTTAATAGCTAACTCTAACTGCAAGTATTAATTTAGTTATAATAATACTATATTAACTATAAAAATAGATACAAAAGGCTTTAAAAAGTTTACTTAAAGATAAATTGGTTTTAATAGTAAAATAATAATCTGGATATAACTCAGTAAAGTTAATACTAGATGCAAGTTTAAAGAATTTAAAATAAAACATCCAAGCAGAAATATTAAATATGTCAATTGGTAAAGATTTTTAAACAGACTTTTTAAATTAATAATATTGAAAAATTATATATATAGCTAATTGTATACTTTTTTTATAATAGTTCTATCAAAATCACATTTTTAAAAAATATTAATAAAAGTCAAAAGACCCAAAAAGTTATTTTAACAAAAAAAAATTATAATTTTGTTATTTTTAATTATATATTATTAAATATTAGTAATTTTAATTTAATAAATAAAGCATACATTCCAACTCTTTCTAATAATAACTTGAATACAAAATTAATAAAAAAGAAAACAGGTTTTCTGCATAATCAGCAATAAGAAAGATTACAAACAATATTAAGAAAAAGAGACAGCAACAAGAAGAGCACCAAATAGACTTAGTAATAAGAAGTATTGCAGGCACTAGCAAAGCAACTATAGAGAAAAACTCAAGTTTCTTTGAAAATTTAGCAAGCAAACAGAAATTGTGGAGATTGCTATTGATCCTGTATGTTGATCTGTTTACTTTACACAAGTAATATATAATAGATTAGGCAAAACAAACATGTGTAGAATAGTAAAACAAATAGTATAAGCAAAATATTAATAAAACAACAGATAAACAGAATATAACAAAATCACATAATAGAACATTCTAAATAAGCTGCAAAATGGACAAAAGCATATCACAAAAATATAGAGAAAGTCTGCAAACCATCTTTATAAGAAGAGTATACTGGGCAATGAATAGTATGTACAACAAAATTTTTTTCAATAAGGCAGGCAAAACATATATAGTACTAAATAAAAAAGACAAAATCGTAGCAATATTAACAGAGCAAGACTTATATGAGGTAGTCCTTTTATGATTAACAAGAGAAATATTAAGAAGAGCTAAAGAGGAACAACCTAAAAAGAAGCTAGACATAATTATAAAAAGTCAAAATGCAGAAAAGAAACGAATTCAACATGATTACAATAAAGAACAACAAGTAACAGAAAAGACAAATCAAAAAAAAAGCATTGGGCAAAAACAAGAAAATAAAAGAATTGCAGAAAAAAAACTTAAAAGTACAAAAAGGCAACAAGAGGAAGCTAATATAATGCAAAAAGAAAAAAAAATGAAGGTAAGTACAGAAGATAATAACAGAGTTTCATTGAACCCTCTACTCAGAAGCAAGAATTTAAAGAACAAGAAAGAATAATCGAACAAGAAAATATAGAAATGAATAGCAAGCAGTCAAGACAAAACACACTAGAAGAGAAAAGAGAAAGACAGAAAAAAAAAAAACAAGAAACAGAAAAAGAAATCAACATTGTAGGAATAGCATTAGAACAAAGTATATAGGCATCAAGTAGAAGAAATTGTAATTAAAACAACAGTCTAATCACCAATATACCAGCATACAAAGTTCCTAGAGAAACAAAAAAAGAGTGTATAAAGTTTATTAGGTAGTTTCTAAAGAATAATACATATGTGAAAGATATCAATGAAGTATTCAAGAGAGGAAATCTGTAGATAGAAGTAGTTTTTGACTGTAATTATGGCAGTAATAAAGCTATACAAAGAATTAATAAAAAAGAGAGTAATTGGTACAAGATGATACCAGAAGATGAAGAAAAGAAAGAAGGAAAAAAAGGAAAAAGCAAAGAATATGAAAAAGAACAACAATATAAAAGAAAATATATACCAAGTTTTAGGAAAAAGAAGTTCAAAGAAGGCATTAGCAGAGAAGAACCAAACAATAATGAATATGAAGAAGAGGAATGACTTATCAGCAATGTAACCTACCTAACAATATAGGACCTACTAGCTAATATAAACAAAAGTGAAGTAGAATATATTTGTAGAAGAATCAAAGATGTACAGATAATATGCATCAAAAGGTTCAAATATAAGGCTTTAGTAGTAATACAAACACAAAGTATAGAAAAAGAAGATATCCCATAGTCATTGCCAGCAGACAATAATAAGTTGGTGAGAATGACAAAAGAAAGAAAAGATTATGAAGCAAGAGAAGAACAAAGAAAACATATAACCAAACTAACAGAGCTACCTGGAAATGCTTTAAAAGTCTTATTATTATGATGCTTAAGAAGTAAAGAAGCAAAGTCAATATACATCTTACCAAACCAAAACAGAAACCAAAAAAGAACAGCATTGATTATGTTTACAACAGAGGAAGACATAAAGACAGCACAATCAAAACCAATCATATACAACAATTTTTGAGTATACTGAGTTAATGAAAGGAAGAGAGAGTCAAAAAGAAGAGAAAACTTCAAAGATAGAAGAGAAAGAAACTAAGATAGATTAAGTCAAATTTATGATAGAGAAGAAGATAAAAATAGAGAAAAAAACCAATAGAGAAAAACATATATGAACAGGAAAGATGATTGAAGAGACCTAAAACCAAAAGGTCAAAAGATAGAAGAAGGAAATAACAGCCTAAGACATAATAGTAAAAATCAAAAAAGATATAAAAGCATAGATAATAAGAAAGAAGAAAATCAAGAAAAAAGAAAAAAGAAAGATAAAGTGTATTAGCAAGAAAAGAACACACATATAAAAGATATGCTAGGCCAAATCTTAGAAAAACTAGAAAAATTAGAAAAAGTAAGTGATTTGATAAAGAAAGATATAGCCAATTGCTCCTAAAGGCACCTTAGTTGAATTTATAAATATAGATGAGAAGATAAAAGAGTTCTTACAAGATGAAAGAAGAAGTTTTGAGAACAGAAAAGGAAAAACACATCCTCATTCAAAAGAAGAAAAAAGTAGGATAAGAAAAGAAAAAGAAAGAGAAGAAACAGCAAAGACTGTACAAGAACAACTAAAAAAAATATAGAAAAAAGGAAAGAAGGAGATTAAAATAGCATGTTACAATGTTAATAGACTTAAAACCAAAGGATGGAAACTCAATAATCTGCTGAGCTTGGCAGAAGAAAAAGAAATCACAATATTAGGAATCACAGAAACAAATCTTACAGAACAAGAAAGAAGATTCTTAATGCAGATAATAAATAGAAAATATATAGGATTAGGTCAAGTGTAGCAAAAGACAAAAAGAAGAGATCAAGTATAGGCATTATGATTAATGAACAATGAGAAAAGCATGTGAGTGCAGTCAAAAAGATAAACAAGTATATAATAGAGCTTATACTATACTTTAAGTAATTGGAGTTAGTAATTTTAGGAGTTTATATACTACCAAATGACAAGGCAATAGGAAAAAACATTTAACAAAAAATAGTAGAAATAGTCACTAAAAAAAGAGACAGACACAAATAGTTATTCTAGGTAATTTCAACTATACAATGAATAATGTATTGAACAGACAACACCTACAAGCAACAAACTTCAAAAGATTACTAATCTTTAATTAGATAAAAAAGCAAAATTTTAGCAATAATTACAGAGATATACATTTAACAAGTCAAAAATTTACATAGTCAAATGGAGAAGCAGCAACAAGAATTGACTATATATGGGTATCAGAGGAACTGGCCTCAGGTCTACAGAAGGCAGAAATTGAAGAGGCAGAAGGAATTATTGAAAGTGATTATAGAATAGTAAAAACAGAAATATAAATTAAACACATGATGACAAGAAATAGCAAAGCTGAAATCAAAAAAAAAAACAATTAAGAACAGTATATCTATATAATTAAGCAAATAAAAAGAACTGAGAAAAGTATACTTAAGAGTTGCAGAAATGGTTAAAAGTCAAGAAGGTGCTAAAGAACATCTAAAAGAAAAAAAGAAACAATATAAACAGTATATGGAATATATTAGAAGAGACAATCATCATAGCAGCTAGTAAGCATCTGCCTAAGAAAAAGATATACAACACATTGACAAATAGAAGAAACAATCAAAAGAAGTGATGCCAAGAAAAAAACATTGTAGAGCTGTAAAGATTGATTAAACATGCAAGAACAAAAGAAGGTTAGGAAGTAACAAAAGAAGAAAGAACTGAAATAAATAAGAAACTATGAATAATAGGAGAAAAGGAAGGTGCAAGGCTGCTAAAATTATACAAACAATGGTCAAACATCTGGATAGAAGACTTAAAAGGTTGGCAGAAACTGTTGCAGGAGAAAAAAAGAAAAGAATAAAAACAAGAACAAAGAAGACAAATAGAAGAAAACATAGACAAAAAATGTGAAATAATTAAAACAAATCAAGGAAAGATGATAGCCAGTCTGTTAAACAAACCCTACAAAAAGATAACAGTTGATAAATTTATTGAACAAGAAGAAAAATTGATGAACTTAACAGTAGAACCAGAGTTAGTTAAGATTGATGTAGCAGAACATTACAAGAAACAATTTAGAATAAGAGATGCAAAACTAGAAGAAATGTTAAAAAGGTGGAAAGAAGTTTACAAGCCACAAGAATGCATTAAAGAGGAATGGTATATAGAATTAAAAGAAAGCATTAAAGAAAAAAAGTACTGAGAGAACTTAAAACAGAAACAGCTTTAGGCATATCTGATATAAGTTATATATTAATCAAACAAGCAAGAAAGAAAATACAGGAAGTCTTTAGAGCCTTTGTGGATTTCTGTTTAGAGAGAGGAGAAATACCAACCAAGTGAAAAATTGCACATGTTTATCCAATACCAAAAGATATAAAATGAGGATACAGCTTAAACAATATTTGTCCAATAGCTCTGATTAAAATATTTAGGAAAGTAATAACAAAGGTGATAACAAAAAGACTTGCCAAAGTGTTTATAGAAAGAGAAGTGCTTAAGGGACCAAACTATGCAGGTCTATTAGGAAACTCAACAGAGCAACCAGTGCATATCCTTAATATGATAATGAAAGAGACAAAAGAAAAGAACAAAGAAATATGGATTCTTCTACAAGATATGAAGAAAGCATTTGATTCAGTCCTACTTAAAAGTCTTGAAATGGCATTGCAAAGAGTCAAAATTCCTAGAAGAACAATAAAATACATCTTAAATCTCTTCTACAAAAGACAACTAAGGATAATTACAGCTTATGGCTTAACAGAAGAAGTAATAGCAGGAGATAGAATAGATCAAGGTAAAATAATATCATCATTAATATGGTGCCTCTTCTATAATCTATTGTTAAAGAGAGTACAAGAAGATAAAAGTTTAGAATATACAGTTGAACAACAAATTAAAGAAGGAATGCAATGCAATAATGTCACAAAATTCCACTAGGCAGCAATTGCATATGCAAATGATACAACATAAATTGCAAACAGCAAAGGCCAGCTTTTGAAGATTCTTGAAATAGCTGAGGAGATTTTCAAGATAAATGACATAGAGATTAATAGATCAAACTCAAAACTGCTAGTAATGAACACAAAGGTTAAAAGTGAAGAAAAAGAAGTAGCTTTTGGCAAAAGCAGTGTAAAAGAAGAGCCAAGAAACAAAATTGTTTAGTTACTAGAAATATGGCTAAATAACAGAATGTAAGAAGTACTAGTTAAAAGGAAAGCTAAAGGGATAATTAGTCAGACAATAAAAGATCTCAAATACAAAAAAATAACAAGCCAGATCACATATATAAACAATATGATAATAATCCCAAAACTGAGTTACATGCTTTAGTTGACTAAAATCTCAGAAAAAGAAATACATAAAATACATCAACCAATAATATGTCTAGCAAAACAAAAAAGCAATTTGCAAAGAACATTAGAAAATTGCATAATAGAATATAAAGATCTTGGTGAGTGTAGAACATTGCAACAAGAGCTATTAATGAAGCAAGTAAGTGGCTTGATATTAAGATTGAACAGACAAAACAGCCTAGGTTAGTTAATAAAGCTAAGAATAACACAAGGTTGTTAAAAAGCAGGTTTGACAGAAGATATTTGGAAGTTAGAAGAAATATCAGCTAACAAAGTGTGTTAGAAAAACAACTTAGCATGTCTAATAGTAATAAAGGCAAGAAAACTAGGAATAAGCATAAGAACAGAAAGTAACTTATGAAAAATATTTGAATATAGTACTAAAATACAAAAGCTGTTAGAAACATATTTGTGGAAAAGAAGTGAAATAGAGATAAATGAAGCAGATCTAATCTATCTAAACCAACTGCTTGATACAAAAGATAAGAAGCTGATCACATGGCAACAATTTAAAACTTTTGTGAATATTTAAGTAAAGGCAAAAAAGCAGAATGGTTTAAAGAAATAAAGTTCAAAGTATTTGAAGAGCCAATAAATAAAAAGATCAAAGAACACTTCAAGACAAACAGGCATAATATTCAAGTGATAAAAATGATATGGAAGGCCATGACAAAAAATAAGAGAAGAAAAGAGTGAATAGTATATGGCACACAAGATAACAGACAATTAGGAAGATAATAAATAAGAAAAAAAAAAGGTCTTATTAGAACATTGGCAAATGCAAAATAAAAAAGATGAAATAGCAACAAAAATTAGCAGATATAATGAATGCACAGAAGAAAAAGAACAGAAAAAAGACAGTTGTTGGCAATAGATAAAAATAAACAACAAGATTAGAGTAATTCCTGACACATCGATGAAAAAGAGAAATAGTAAGATTAAGATAGCTATGAACTAGTTGATAGGAAAAGTAGAAACAGAAAGATTGAAGACAGTGAGCAGAAACTTGAAGGACTAATGATGATAGAAGAGTTAGAAATAGAGATAATCAAGTGACAGAAACTAAATGAGAATGTCAAACAAGAAATTCTGAAGATACTAAAAAGAAACCTATTAAGAAACAAAGACAAATATATTATATATACAGATAATGCTACAAATATGAAAATCAAAGAAGAAACATAAGGCAAAAGTATGGGCATAAGATGAATTCAAACAAATGAAACATAAGAGTGGCCAGAAGAAGAAACATTATTAGAACTAGAAGGATGAATGACATCAACAATAGCAGAATTAGTAGTAGTATAGGCAGCAATTCTAACAATACTAAGAGAGAAACAAGTAGAAGTATATATAGACAGTAATGCTGCAATAAGAAATATTAGTAGAGGTTTAGAGCAAATAAATAGAACAAAAATTCTTAAGAAGAAAAATGTAATATAGATAATAAAGATCATAGATCTTATTAACACAAAAAGTATACAGATAAAGTTAGTAAAAGTTAAAAGTCGTAGCAAGAACAAGTGGAATGACAAAGCTGATAGCCTTGCAAAGATAAGAATGACAAATAGAAAGTAATACAAATAGAGAAAGTCAGTTGTAAAGAAATAGAGTACTGTCTAGAGTGGGAAAACAAATGAACTGACATATCAGCAAAATTGTTATGCAAATTGGTAACAAATGCAAGATTAGAAGCAAAATAGAAAGAAACAAATGCAATCAGAAAGTTAGAACCAAAAACAGAAATTATGATTCATGACTAGACACAATTTTGGAAAAGACTAAAAATGACTAAAGGAGTGCATTGCACAATGAGAAGAAGTAGTACAAGAAGATATGCATTTATAAAGTGTATGATAAATAAACTTCCAACTCTAAAAGAACTTAATAGAAAAAGACCAGATATATATACAACAGAATGCCAAGTTTATTAAGATAAAGTTAAAGAAACACAGTCATATTTAGCATTATGCAAAGGACAACAGAGCTTTTGGAAATAAATCCAGAAAGTGACTATTGCAACAGCTTGGAAAGGGTTAAAAGAAGAAGAAAAAACCCACATCCCACTATATATACTATATATAGCACTCTTTGGAAAAAGTAAAGTAGAAAAAATAGAAATGAGAAAAGCTTTAATTAAAGACTTAATTCTGGAAAAGACATAGGACAGACTAACACAACTCCTAAATACAAAAGCAAGACAGCAGTTTATCAAAACAGTGACAAAGACAGCATGAGATATATTCTACAAACAAGTTTGGAGAATATAGTATGAAAAGGTTAATGAATGGGAGAAAAAAAAAGGCATAACAACCAAAATAAAGAAAAAAGAAATAAAGAAGAAGAATCCAAAGAAGAAAAGAAAAACAAATCAGCAGAAGATTAAAGATGAAAAGAAACAAGCGAAAGAGAAAAAAGATAGAATTAATGAAGAAACTAGGAAAACAATATTAGGACTTGTTATGGAAAAGAGAAAACCCTTTCACTATAGACTTTAAGTAGTCAGACAAATAGCCTACTTCTGTTTGAAGTAGTGTGACAGGTTGCACTTAGGTATTCTGTAAGTGGCTGGGTGATGCTAGACTTAGTTGTTAGATAAATCTATATAATTGCAGAAGTAATTTCAAGAATCTTAATAAAGTACTAGTGTGACTGCTTAAATAAAAAATAAAAAATAAATATAAGTTTAATCTTTATTATATATTTAATAATAAGTATTTTAAACCTTATAAGTTATAGTTTTGCTAATAAATTGAAAATTTTAAAAAAGCTTTAAATTTGTTTATTTATTTTTTTTTCAGTATTAAAAATGATCTTTTTGGTTTTTTTTTGACTTTTTATTAATACTTATATTAGACATATATATATATAGACATATATTTATATTAAACTATACTAATAAGTATACAACTGGCTATACATGTAACTTTTTTATATTATCTATTTAAGAAGTCTGGCTAGAGGTTCTTTACCAGTTGCTGTATCTAATACCTCTACTTAGATGTTTCATTTAAACCCTTTAATTTGACCCTAGTATTAACTTTATTAAGTTACTTAACCCAAATCCTTTCATCTTAAACTTAAAACTATAACTCTTAAACTTTTTTTTTATTCTTGAGGTACTTTACAGAAACTTGATTTTTTACTAAATATAATAATTATATAATAATTATATTAATATTATATAATTATAATATTATAAATATCTAATAAAATAGAAGATAATGATTCTAGTATAGTAGTTGGATTGTCATTCTTTAGCCATAAGTCCAATATTCAAATCTTATCGGTAGCAGAACTTTGAAAAAATAGTTTTATTTTAGCAAACTTATCTGTGATCTGAAGTTTGTAGATCTTGTAATTTTGGTTATACTAAAACTAACATCAGAAAATTTTTTTAGATAGATACTAATTGATATATATCAAATAATCGATATTAATTGATTAAAATATAACAATATATATTAGCAAGATAGTTATATATTGATATATATCAAAACTGATACATATCAATAAACTAATAAATATCAAAATTTGAATGTAAATTAATTATTATTGAATCTATTTAAATTAATAATATGATTTATTGTTACCAATCAATACATAACTTATACTTAATATATCAATATACAAACATAGACATACTGATACTTTAAAGTGAGCATCTTAAATATTAACACATAATATATACTTAAAATAAGTACTTTTAAATTTAATTTAGCATTAGAATATAAAACAGTTCATTAAATTTTTATTTGTTTTATTAAATATTAGGACTACATGCACTGTTCTATCTACATTATCTAATTGTATATAACTGTAGTGCAAAAGTAGCTTTAATTTAGGAAAGCATCATAATTTACCAACTTTCTTATACTAGTGAACTAAGATAAATTCTAGTAGTTTTTTATTTATCTAATAAAATTTGAGTATCAGAAGAACTCTTATAATAATATTTATATTAGTTATAATTTACTCTCGATATTAGATAAAAATAAAAAAATTGTCTAACTTCATGAATTATTTTGCTTATCAATATTAACCTTTTTTTATTATTAGATAGATGTTAAATATATACCAAACTGTACCAATTTATTTATTTTTTATTTTTATAACTACTTATAATAATGTTAGAAAATATAGATTTATCATAAAAACTTAATATAGTACAAATTATATTAGTACTTTCTAATGAAGCTGAAGAAAACATTTTTATCTGATTAAAATTATTAAAAGTCAAATTAGTTTCTCTTCAAAAAATTCATCAAGAGCAGATAATAGGTTTTGAAAGCTTTTAATTTGTAGTAGATCAAAATTATTTTTATTATTTTTAAAAAAATCATTCAGATCCTCTAAACTTAATGTTCACAAAAGTTTTTCAAATTCTTTCATTTGGTGATATTTCTTTTATATTTCTTTTTCAGTTAATTTTTGCTATATAATCTAATAATATTTATTCATTGATTAAAAAAAAATTACATTTCAACTAAATAATATCTTGTAATATATAGCACAAGTTATAACAAAATTGCTAAATAATATATTATTAAATGATTAAATTATAACTTATGCTATATATTACAAGATATTATTTAATTAAAATATAAATTTTTTTTAACTAGTATTTAATGATAGATAATAATTATTTACTATATATTACTATATATTACTTACTATCCTTAATATTTGTTTCATATAGCCTTTTTTATTTGATATATGCTAAGGTCCTTTTATATAACTCTTATGAAAAGTCTTATAAGTTTCTATGATCATACTATTTATTGATTCATATTCTTGAATTGCAGGTACTATATGATAGCATCAAGCATGAAGTTTAGGAAATTGGAGACTAAAATATTTTAAAAATATTTTAACAAATTTCTTGACCCAATTTATAATAAGGATCTATAAATTTAATTAGTAGTAATTAAAGATTTACAAAAAATAACAACTTGTTTTGTACCTAAAGCTGATTACAAGAATCATAAGTAAATAATTCTTTACAGATAGTTATATATATTTAAAAGAATTTGTAATAAACTTGCCATAACTGTTTATTACTAATTTCTAGTCTTTTATAATCCTTATATAGGTTATTAAGAGCAAAAATTATTACTTTTATTAAATTTTATAATTCATCAGCTATTATGCATGTTATGTTTAATATGTTCTTTATTATTTTAAGACCATAATATTAAGAAATTAAACTTAATTACTGTTTAAAAGTTTGAAGCACCTGGCTTTTATATTATTTAGATAAAAGCTCTTTTATAAAATTTAGCATGTGCTTAAAGAGGCTAAGATTTAAGACATATATTTGATTAGGTATAATAGCTTCATATAGATTAAAGCTTCTAAATTTTTTTATAATTTATAATATATTTTTATTATTACTGTATTGTTTCAAAAAACATCTGAATGTTATTTTGAAACAATATGATATAATATGATATAATAAAATAATAATCTAAATTTTATATCTTAAGTCACAAAATACATTATTTTTAGAATGAATTGAATAATACTGCTTATTATTACTAGTTATTGCTTGTTTTATTGCATCTGAAGTTCTTGAAATTATATCTGTTAAATTAATATTATTAAGTTGTCATTTAATACTAGGCACTTTCTATATAGCTGTCTTGAGAAAGATGATTAATAAACATTTGCAAACTTATTGGCTTCAAGCATGTCTGAAATAATCATTAATATTCATAGAATAAAAGTAATTATATTGCTATATATAATGAAGTAAAGCTCTGGTTCTTCAACTATAGATTTGAAAAGAGTCAACCTACACTTCTGAAAGGTTTCTTTTTGTGATTTTCAGAAAAAATCTGAATTTTTCATTTTATCATCCTTGGCATTTAAGATTGGAAGGTATCCAATTAATGTCTTGGATTCTGGCTTATTTTTTTGATAGTTGAAAATATTGCCAAGCAATAAAAATATAGAATATGCAGAAGATTTTCCTATATGTTCCAAAGTTGTCACATCTGAATAAAAAATAAGTGATAGCAAATATTGCACAACAAGTAATGTTAATTCCTTTTGTTTTTACCAATTACTATTGTATTGCTTTTCAAATATTTGGTATTCTGCATTATTATTTACTTCTTTTTTGTTTTCATATTGAAAAACCAGTAACTAGTTAATACTATTGATCATTAATAAAGACTTTATAGTTTTAATTAATAGTCAATAGTAAAATGTATATTTAACATTTTGAAACTTAGTAATAAAAACTTCTTTAAACATTATATATGTAATAAAAGAATCTTCAAGAAATTTTTTTTCAGCTTTTGTTAATAATGGAAATGATAAAATATTCAAATTAGAGAATTTGTTAAAAAACTTTATAAAAGCATCACCAGCTAAATTTGAAAGTTGATATGTATTAACTATTATTATAAATTCATGATAGACATCATTAGGCTATTTGACAGTTTGTAAATAATGTAAGTTATTAAAAGTATCATCAAATAAAGCTTCTTCATAGTTATCAAGATCAATTTTAGCAGAATTAGATGCCAAATGTTGTGATTCTTCATCAAATAAAGGTTCTCTATAGTCTTCAAAATTACTTTCATTAGATATATCTTGAAGCATTTTGTCTTCTATCAAAAGAAACATATTATTTGTTGATTTCAGAAAAGAAAACTCATCTGAACTTAATTTAGATTAAGGTGATATTGAAATATTTTTACTCTAAAATAAAACTAATTATTATATATTATTTGTAACTATATTAGTACATCTAATTATCTTATCTCAGAATCTATAAAAGAACTATAACTAGAGCTATATTTCAGAATATTCTAAATATCATCCAACTACTTATTTGAAACAGTTTAGCTTATGCTAATTTGGTTATAAAGGTGTCTTAGTGAAATATGCTATAATAATATATAAGATTTTGAAAACTTTTATTTACAATGTTTACAGTACCAATGTATTTTAAATATAAGATAAAATAAATAAAAATAAAGAAAGATAGAGATAAGTAATGATAACTAGAGAAAAGATAGAACTAGAGATAGATAGAAAATAGAAATAAAACGAAATTAAGTGCCAGAACATCAGAACCTAAGCAGAATTCTGTTCCTTAGATTTTAAAGATAAAATAAAAGAAAAAAAAGATAAAGAGTGATAAAGAAATAGAAAGTGATGTAGTAAAAGATTGGTTTAATGTATACTATAGTGATACAGAAGATTAAATATAAAAAAAATTTAAAGAAATTGAATAAAATGATGAAAGTAATAAATATTTGGAAATTATTTTGTAGTAATATATATCAATTTCAAGTAATTTATTTTATATTAATAGCAAAGCAGTATTATTTACATGATATCATCACCTGTTTAAATCAAACTTTATATTACATTTCATATTGATATGTTAATATTTCAATA
>CAJVQA010006751.1:0-14546 GCA_910591915.1 Cetraspora pellucida | reverse complement strand
CAAGGCTAGCCCTTGTAGAGTTTACCCAAACCCCAGCACCTACTTCACAGCATATTCCTAGTACTTATAGTATACCCCTGCTTTGACTCCAGACTCCCAATCCAGATAGCCCAGTAGGACTGTGACCTGTCCTTGGTATATCGAGCTGGCCCGATATCTTTTTTCTTCGGTTCGGTTCTGGTGGCCTGGTTGGTGATACCCCTCACCTGAGGTTCTTGCCTGTCCGGCTCCTCCACATTGGTATCTGTTTCCTAGGTTTAGCCTTTACAGTGGTACCATCGAAGATCTGTGTTACCTCTCTACTCAGGTCTTTCCAAGTGGGCTTCAGTTTCTCAGTTCTACGAATTTACACAGCCATAGGGACTTATTTTAGGTTTGTACCGCCCGGTACCAGTTTGCATTCCTCTGTGTAACCAAGGTTACACAGATGCCTCGTGACCTGCCAGTCATGCTGGTGCAACTATAGTTACAGGTATCCTATCCCAACTGATCAACAGAATGCCGTCGCCATAATACCATCTATGTATTACATAGGTAATTATTCAAATTTTCGCTGTCAGTGGGTTTTGAACTCACAACCTACCACTTGGAGGGTTGACAACTTATCCACTTCACTAAGTTGCCACACCTCTTTGTACTATAACTTATTTATTCTTTTTTGTGGTATGTATTGTTCTTGCTATTTTTTTCAGTAGTTGTTGTTTGTGGAGTTGCTCTTCGTCTATTCTTCAAAATATTTTTTGATTTCTTTTTTGATTTCTTGTAGTTCTGTTGTAACTTTATCAGATGTATAATGTTGTTTAGTACTACTGAGTCTGTTTGTCTTTGTAGTATACTGTTTATTATCTTTGTAGTATTAGTTACAAGTTGTTATATTATTTAATTATACTGTTTTTAATTTTTTGCTTATGAGCCATGTTGTTTTTTATTTTTCTAGCTTGATAAATGGCTTTCTGTTGATGTTTTAATAGCTGCAAGATATTTTCTAGTGTTGTACTTAGTTGTGCAACTGGTTAAGCTTGGGTATTTGCATTTCTGTGTAGTTGTTTATCTTGTTGATTTTATAATTAATCTCTTGAATTGTTGATAAGTCTAGATTTGGATTATCTTTTTTGAGATATTTAATAATTTGGTTAATGCTTTGTAGAGTAGCATAAAGTTTTGTAGCTTTTTTAAAAAAGGTGTAATATGTTTTAGGGCTTATTTTAGTTTTGGGTATGTTGTTGTTAGCTGCCTGTTTGATTGCTTCATTTAGTATATGCCAGCTTTTGTTTAGTTCTTCTTCTGTACTAATCATTTAAGGAAGTTTATTTTCTTATTGTTTTAGGTACTTGTTGATATTATTTTTAAATTCTATTCAGTTATCAGGCTTCATTTGGTTGTATTGAAATATTGATTTTTTCTTTGTCTTAAGTCTGTATTTCTTAATATTTATATTAGATTGTCATATTGTTAAGATTATTTTATAGTTACTGTTTGTTATAAGCTCTGTGCTGATTAAATCAGGTTAAGTTATATTGGGTAGCAGTGTGCTTAATATCTATATGTCATCTATTTGGCTTTGTAGTGGTCCTCTTGCCCAGGTAGACGAGTTTATATTAAAATATTTTAAAAGACTATTCATATCATAGGTTTACATTGCTGTAAACAATTGTATTGCAGACTGAGTTTTGTGTTTTTGTCTATTATAGTTAAAATCTCTAAGAACTATGGTACTGTAGTTGTGAGTATGGCTATAGGCAATTCATGTAGTGATTTCTTGTTATGTGTTTTGATTTAGTTTTTTGTTGTTGGAGGGTAGGTAAGCAGATATCACTCTTATTTTTTGGTTTTGTGAAAAGAAAAAGTTGATTGCTATTGCTGTGCCTGGTATTGTTTTAATGTTATGTATATATAGTTGAAAAAACTTGGATACTGCAATTAGGATGCCCATGCTTGATTCTTATTTTTTTATAACTTCACTAGTACTGTTTAATGTATATATGTTATAGTAGAGGTTTGATAGTTTGAATTTTGAATAAGTTGATTTAGCAAGTTTTGTTTCAGTTATGCTAACTATGTTATAATTGTTTTTGTAACAAAATTCCAGCCATATTTGTGTTTTTAGTTTGTCATTTGTATCTTGAATGTTGTGTATTAGAATTTTTATATTTTTGAGTATATTGTAATTTTTTTAGTATTCTGTTAATGTTTTGCTTAAGTTGTTCTTGTTTATTATATTTGGTTATAATATCATTAGATTTATGTAAAGATATTCCAGTTTGGTTTTAGGAGTGATAGTAGTTGTAGTAAATAGTTATGTATTGTTTCTATATAAAAATGCTTTCAGAAGATCTTCAAAGTGTTTGTAACATCTTCTTGTTGGTTTATTAATATGTTAATATATATAGAATCTGTGATCTTTTCTAGCTATTCTTGTAGTTCAGTTAAGGTCTGAGAGATATTAGGTTTGCTTTATATATTTGTAGTTTCTGATTTTGGTTATATTTGGTTTGTTTGTTGGTTTATTTGAATCCAAGTTGTTGGCATTCTATGAAAATAGTAGGTTTCTCTCAGTAATCTTGCTGTTGTTACTAGCTCTTTAGGTGTTGTTATTGGGAGTGTTAGGTTGTATTTTGTTATTTCTTGTGGATTCTCTGGTAGGTCTGATTTGTCTGTTGGATTTACTATCATAATATAGGACAGTAATGAAAGTAAAAACTTATACCATGGTTTAATTTGTTGAATGAACTTTTTTGCCTATGTTTTGTTTGTAATTGGGTATATAAACTCATCAGTTGTTTGAATTTTGTTAGTTTCTCTTAGTAATTTTGGCTTTGCTAGAAAGTAGTCATTAGATAATCTTTCAAAGAAATAATCTTCTCTAAGCATTTAGATTGTTTCTGTAAAGTTTGTGTTCAGGTCTTGTGGATCTATTGGAAAATGCAGTTTGTATGTAGGCTCCAGATCTTGGTAGACTGCAGGCAATAGTTTTTTGAGAGGTGGTAAATTGAAATAATTATTTGGGATTCTATCAAAAGAGTAATAATTTCTTAGTTGTCTAGTTATATCTACAAGTTCTCTAAGCTGACTTCTCTCTGTAATTGGGACAGAAGTTTTATTTTAGGGTTTAAATCTGCAATTCTGTTTGGCAATGTTTCTAGTAATGTAAAATAGATTTCTGGTAGTTTATCAAACTAATATATTCTATATAAAGCTGCAGCAACTGCTTTGGTATAGTCTTTTTGTTTTATTGGCAGATCAAAAGGAAGTATTTAAATTATGTTTTCTGGAATTTGATTAGGATTATCTGGTAGTTGTTTGAGATGTAGTGTAGTTGCTTCTTGTACTATTTCATATAGTTCTTTATTGTTTTCAATTATTTTGTCTTTGGTGAATTTTTTGTAATATTTGATAAGATAGTATATTTGCTTTGTTGACATTCTGTAGAACTTTGTATTAGTTAGGTAATCAATTATAATTTTTTTGTTATAGTTTTTGGTAAATCAAGTCTCTTGTTTGTCTATTAGTCATGGTTATTTTGTTATTTGTTTTGTATTTCTTTAGAGCTTTTTGAAAGAGGTTTTCATATGCTTCTTGATGCTGTAGAGTTGATTTTTTTTCTCTTGTAAAAGTAAGAAAGAAGGTAGCATCTCTGTGTCTAAATTTAGCTTCGATTGCTGAATGTAATGCTTAATTTGTAGGTTTAGTATGCATTTTATATTGAACAAATTCTTGACTTCCTTTTTTGCTTTGAAGTACAGTTACTATTTTGTTGTAGTTTCATTAAGCTTTGTTAAAGGCTTAATCTACTTCTTTTTCTAATCTTCTATTAATTTTTTGTGTCTACTCTTCTGTATAGTCATTCTGTTTTGTGCTTTTTTTGTTGTTAAACTGTGTTAATTTTTTTTGTGCTATTTGGCTATAGGTCACTTGTGCTACTTGTTGCTCTGCTGTTGTATTACTATTAATTTCTATTTCCATATTGTCACTGTTTGCTAATAGTGCTGTATTTTGGTTTTCTGTTGATTGTGCTTTGTTGTTGTAGTCTTGTGTTTGTTCTTGTAAGTTCACTATGCTATTCTGATTGGATGCTACATTCATGCTGCTGGTTTGTTGTGTTGTCATGTTCTGTTGCATGTTGTTGCCTGTTTTAGATAAGTTGTTGTTGTCTATTTCTATTTCTGGCATCTCATTGTTGGAACCTGTTTAGTTCAGTTTTGTTTTGTTATTATAATCTGGCAATGATGTCATTTTTGATTTTATCAGAAGTATTCTAGTTTTACTACTTTTTGGCCTTTTGTATAATAAAGCAAAGTTGATACAAAGTTTTTTTGCCTTTGAAGCTATACTATTTATTTCTGTTTTGTTTTTTTTTGGGTTTGTTTTTCTGTTGTTTTTACTGGCTTTACTTCTAGTATTATAGCTTTCTATTTGAATTTGCTTTGCTGTTTCAAACATAAATTTGTATATTGGCCCAAGGGCCTGTTGCTTGGCTGTTATGTTTTTAGTTGTTGTTGTATTCCTTTTGTGCTTTATCTTGTCTGTCTAGTAGTGCTGCAATCTGGTTTTGTTGTTTTCTTTGTTGTTCTAGTAATTTATTTATTTAAATTTGCTTAGTTTTTTCTTTGTTTATTTTTCTTATATTTTTGTGATTTTTGGAAAAGAGTTTTTTCCTCAATTTGTAATATATTTTGATGCTCTTCAATTCATTATATGATTAATGTTTTTTTTTTTTGTTTTGTACTGCTTCTTGTTTCTTCTTTTTGTTTTTCTTTCTTCTTTGTATTTACTTCAGATTTAATTAACTTTGGCCTCTCATATCCAAAATTATAAATATTTTGAAAGATTGATTTTTTTTTTGTTTTTTATCACAATACTCCTCTGTATTTTCTTGGTCTAATTTATTTAGCTCTACTTTTTTTTTAGTACTTGTTTTTCTTTATATCAAGACAACTTGTTATAATAAAAAAAGCACTTTTTCTTTTGCTTTCTAGCAATCTTCTTTAGATTCAAAGTATGCAAAGGCTATACTTCTTTTGTTATCATTACTATTGTTTAGTATAAATAATATCTTAACTTCTAAAGATCTTAGTTGTCTTAACAAAGTTGACTTTAAAACTGATTTTAAAATATTTCATAATGCTGCCTTATGGTGTTATTTTTTAAACATTTTAGAATCAAATCTTTTTGTTATAATTCTACATATTGATCTTTTTTCAAAATCCATTAACTAGCTTGATGTTAGAGGATTTAGTCTTTACTAATTTCAACTTAGGATTTTTACTAATGCTGCTTTTGTTTTTTTAGAGTTCTCTATTCAAGTATTCTTGTTTTTTTTATAAAAACTTAAACAATATATAACTCTTTTATATTTTGTATCTTTTGGTAAGTTCCAAACTATTAATATTACTAATAAATCATTTTTTGCTTTAGTTTGTTCATTTTGTCTTTGTTTTGCTTTAGCACTTTCTTTTGTTCAAAGTTTTTTGATCTATTTTTAGTAGATTATATAAAGTTATTTATATTTTTAAATACCTATTTTGATGCATGAATACCTTCATAAAATCTGTTTTTTGATTTCTTTTTTTTCTCTATTATTGTGTTTTTTTGTTTTATTGTTGTGTCTCAGAAGCATTAGTCTCTTTAACTCTTCTGTTCCTAGATTATATATATTACACTCTGTTATTAACAAAGTTACTTTGTCTTTAATATTTATTTTATCTAAATTCTTAAGCATCTCTTTTTCTGTTTTATTTAGAAAATTTTTGCTTTTTATTAGCTCTATTATCTTTTTTTTTGTTTATTATTTCTATTCCTTCTTCTAAGTGCCTTTATTTAAGACTGTTTTTTTGAATTATTAACTATATTACTAGTGCTTCTAGCTCTATTTTGTCTTTGTTTTGCTGAGATTTACTTTCTGCTACTCTGTTGTTTTATTTTTTTTTATTTTTTGTTTGAGTTATCAATTTCTTTTTTTGCAATTAATTTTTTTCTTTTTATACAAGTCTTCTGATTTACTAGCTTAATATTGATAGTTCAAACTTTATTCTTGTTTCTATATTTTGTTTTTTTTTACTAACATATATCATATCTTGCATACTGTTTTTATTTTCTTTTCTCTCTTAGTTAATTAAAATATTTTCTTTTATTGTTATAATTTTTTTTAGTAATAATTTTGCATACTTCTTTATTTTTGTCTTTTAAGACTCTTATAATATATATTTGTACTGGATTGCTTGCATCTAAGAAGTTTGTTATATCTGTATCTATTTTGCAATATGCTTTTTTTGCTTACTTAAGAAAACATACTTTCTGCTATTGTTCTTTAGTTTAAATTATACAAACCTTTAATTTCTGCTATTGCTATCTTTTGTTATTAGTTGTTTGTTTAACTTTTATTTAATTTTGTTCTAAAAACTTCTAAACTAATTACTAATCTAATAACTATATATGCTCTTATTTGCAATGCCTTATTTAGCTAATCATATTATGTATTTGTTAAATGCTTAAACACATGTTGCTCTGTTTACCTATTTGTTTACTCTAACTTATATGATTATTTACTTTGTAGTTTGTTTATATATTGATTGATTAGCTTTTTAAAGTCATAACTAGTTTTTTAATTTTTTTGAAAATTTTTTAAAAATTTTCAAAAAATCTTTTGATGTTTTGATAAGCAGCTTCTCTAAAAAGTTATTTTAATAAACTTATGTTGCTTCTAAATTTCTTTTCTTTTTTTTTAATAGCAAAGAATCTGTTTCTTAGAATAAATTTTAAATAAACTTCAATGTATTATTTTTTCACTTTTGCAAAATTAAGATTAGCAGAAAGAAGGAGTGTGACAACTTAGTAAAATGGATAAGTTGTCAACCTCCCAAGTAGTAAGTAGCAAGTTCAATACTCACCAACAGTGAAAATTTGAATAATTATCTATGTAATATATAGATGATATTACAGCAATAGCATTCTGTTAATTAGTTGAGATAAGATACCTGTAACATAGTTATACTAGTATGATTGGCAGGTTATAAGGCATCTGTGCAATGTTGAAGTTACACGGAGAAATGCAAACCAGCATCAAGCAGTGCAAACCCAAAATAAGTCTTCATGGTTATGTAAATTTGTAAATTGAGAAGCCAGAGCCCACTTGAAAAAACCCAAGTAAAAAGGTAGTACAGATTTTTAACAGTACTACTGTAAAGGCTAGACCTAAAAAACAGATATCATTGTAAAAGAAATTAGGTAAGCAAGAACTTCAAGTAAGAGGTATCACCAACCAGACTACTGAAAGTCTTAAACTAGAGAAAAAGAACCTTGAGAACAGACTCTGGGATATCAGAAACAGGTTATAGTCCTTCTGAGCTATCTGGATTGTGAGTCTGAAGTTGAAAACAGAGGTATACTATAAGTACTAGAGATATGTTATAAAGTTGGTTCTGAGGTCTGAATGAATTCTGCAAAAGTGAGCCCTGTTAACAAAAAACTAAATATAGATAGTTAGTTAGCAGAGAAGTCTCTTGGAGCTCTACAGTTAGATAATATACTTTGAAATATGTAACAGCTTAATAGATATACAGACAAAGAGGTTAATATTAGGTTAATTAGCACTTTGGTGTATAGAAACTTGTGTGCTATTTGTTAGTATAAGTATAGAGATCAGAGTGTTTAAATAGGTAATCTCTTAGTAGATTGCAGATATAGCAGCTAGTTAAAATCTGCTATACAAGTAGACTAATTAAAATAGACAACTAAAAGTTGTATATGTAGCTAGTTGTAGACTCACCTTGTACAAGTTATATAATTATAATTAAAATACAATAAAGGCAATAGTTGCCAATAACTATAACCTTAGCAAAAGCAAAAAAAAAAATTAGTGAAAGAGTGTCTAAAATATGACTATTATTATTAAACAATATCAGTTTAATATCATAGTATTATAGAAAGCATAATAGCTATATCTGTTCTTTTGATATTATTCTGATTGTTAACTAGTTGTATTTAAAAATATTAGTATTTTTAGAATCAAATCTATATTAATATTAGCATTTTAATATTTTTATAATTATACTTAAAATTTCTATTTTTTATTAGTTATCTGATATTACTTTAATATTATTCTGATTATACAACTGCTGATATATCTTTATTAACTTTTTTTTTTAAAAAAAAAGGATCTATCTTCTATTTCTTTATTAATTAATTAATTTATATTGTTACAAACTAGATTTTAGTATAGTATATTATATAGTAGTATTAATAGTTATATATATATTCATTATTGTATTTTATATTTTATATTTATTATTAGTTATTAGTTATTAGTTAGTTGATAGTTATATTATATAGAAGATAGATAAAAAGGATCTTAATTGACTATTAAAAATGTGGTACAGCCACATGACACTGAGTAACATCTGTGATGTTACTATTGTCTTACAAATTTTAAGTACCTCTGTACAAGTTTTATGTATCTTAGTACTAAATTATTGTGCCAAATTCTGTAGCACAAGAATTTCAAGTATCCTTAACATAAACTCCAAGTATTCCTGCACAAATCTTAAGTGCCTTTGCACAGATCCAAGTGCCTAAACACAAGCCCCAAGTGTTTCAAGCACAAATGACAAATAATATAAACAATATCTTTAGTTGTCTCTGCACAGTCTCTACTATCTTAAGTATAGTAGCATTTAATGTTATTTGAACTTCTATTGTTCCAAGTATAATGATATCTAATATTGTTCAAACTTCCATTATTTTGAGTACAGTATCAAGTAATGTTGCTTGAATTCCTACTATCTCTGCTAGGTAAAAAGAGATATAAAGGGTATTTTTTACTTTTTTCTACCAATTCTAAGTTTCTATACTTTAACTTTGACCTTCCTACCTTTACTTCTAACTTGTAAAATAATATTCTCTTTTTAGAGTAATTCTTACAGACAAGATTGTCACTGTTTGTTATTTAATAAAAGTTAATTTATATACTATTACTATTTCAAACTATTTGCCTGCTACTGTATAGTAAAGTAAACTACTACACCTTCACTTTATATATATTTGCAATAGTCAATCACTATACTAGGTGATCTTGTTACTTGGTTGTATTGTACCAAAAAGGCTACAACCCTATAACAATATATATAAGATACATGCTAAAAAAAACAAGCTTAAAGAGATAAAGATAAAAGCTACTTTACTTTTGATCTATTTTTTGCTAAAATAGTTGATAGATCTCTAGTTTATGATAAGATAACTAAGAAAAGATTATTTATAAGTAATAGATTTTTTTATTTAGTAAGAAAGATAAAATTAGTTTAGTTTTAACTAGTATTGAAGATTATAAAGATGATAGAATTGGATGAAAGAATTCATGTTGTATTATCCTAAAGAAGAGCCAAATTCTTTATATATTGCAGAAATAATGTTGTAATAAATAAGAAAAATATATTTATATTTGTGTTTGCTATTTTTAAATAATACTAAGGTGTTATTAATTATTAGACCTAATAGTATTTGCTTGTTAATATAGTTTAAAATGAAGGTTTAAGTAAAATTATTTATATTATAACAAGATATTTCTAGATTATTTGCTACTTTATATATAGCATATATTATTAATATTGTAAAATATAAATAATTTTTAAGGCAATTTAGAAGATATATAATAGTTTTAAGAGCACTATAACATCTTAAACAAAGATAGTTTAGATGTTTGATAGCATTCCTTCAGTGAAAAAGAAGATGTGTAAGTAGCTTTTCAGATAGTAATTTGATTTTAAAGTTTTTTAGTATTAAAGAAAATAGATCAGTTACTAGAATCAAAAGTTTTTTTTTATATAATATATATTGTAAAAATAGCAATTAGTTAATATTGTTTTGTAAAGTGTACTAGTAAGAGATTTGCTATTAATAGAACTAGGCTAGTTTATTTGTAATTTAGTATATTTGTTTTATTGTAGTTATTAACAAGTATATGCAGGAATTGCCAAAAAGTTTTAAACCAAATTGATTATATAAGAATTTTTGTAGTGTAGAGTTTAACAAAAAGATGTTGTTTAGAATTTTTTGGATTTAAAGTTATTTGTTAAGAGTAATTGTAATTATATAATTATATATTATTGCTTTTAGTATTAAAAATAGGTAGATATGTTGTTGTTTATCAAGTGTAGAATAATTGTGTAGTTGAATAAACTGTGTGAGGTTAATTAGGTTAATGAGCAAAAAATTGTTAATATATATTTTTATTTTACTATAAAGATTCGTCAAGGTTGGCATAAATGTTAACAAAATTAATAAAGTATTTAAATAAAAGAGTCGGAGGTTGGTAAAGCAACCAAAGATAATGTAAAAGTGTTAAAGTTGATATTTTGTTTTTATATAAGAATTATTTTCTATATTTTGTCAACCAATTGTTATATAAAGTGTTATAGTTTTCTTGTTGAAGTTAGCCTTTATTAAGGTATTTCAAAATAGTATTAAAGAATCAGTAAAAAAGTATAGGTGTTTGGCTAAGATTAAATGTATTTTTTAGTTAAAAAGTTAATATGCTGCAATTAGTATTAAGGCTAGTGCCTTTTTGAAATCATTTAGATTAATATTAACTTCTTTTTACAATTTATTTAAAGATTATAAATTGGTTTTGCATTAAAATAACAGTATTTAGATGAGTAAGTTATGTTTTTAAGTATACATTCTTAAAAAACTATTAATATATTAATAAAGTATAGAATATAATATTAAGTTTTTAGGTTTTTGTTAAGAGTATTATAAATTCTTCTAAAAATTATATCTTTAGTAATTATCTAATCCTTTTTGTTAAGTGTTCAGTTGGCCAAAATATATAAATTTAGTTACAAAAAAGTTAAAAATAAGTTTGTAAATGCAGTTATTAGGTCTTGCATTAAGCAAAATCAGTGAAAACATTGGCTTTAAAGTATTTTTTTTATATTGTAATAAAAATTATTCTATATTAAAAGTTTTGTATTAGTTGCATTCAAAAATTGTTTAATGCTTGTAATATTGTAATTGTTTAATTTTTTTTTTTTTAAGATATAAGACTCTAAAATTATTTAAAAGAATTTGATTTATAAGTGTACTCAGAAACTCCTTTAGATATAACTAGTTATTACTATATATGAGGTTTGCATTTTTAATACATGTAATACTATTATTATTTGGCATGTTTGTATGTTTATTTGTGTTAATAAAAATATTGAAAATTGTGTCAAAATTGAAGTATTTGTAAGTGCTGCATCTTGTAATTGTTGTAATTGCAATTTCAGAAATAAAAAATCAAAGTTGAAATGATTTGGATTTTTTTGAAGTGTTAAGACTAGTACTAAAGTTTATGGCTAAGTTAAATCTGTTGGTACATAAATATTCAGATTGAATAAAAAGGAGTTTGAAACTTTTTATTTTAGTTTTGCTTTATGTTTTACTATTTAAATACATGTTTTATTAAAAGAATTTATTTGTAAAAAAGAAAGAAATAAGGAGTATAGCCAATAAATAAGATGTAGAGTAATAATATTGTTTATAATATAAATTATTTGTTTTTTTGTTATATTGGCAAATTGCAGTTTTTTTAGATTAATTTTAACTTTAGTTATTATTTCTTTTTATACTAGTGTTGGCTTTTTGTTGGTTATGAACAATGATCTTAAATATTTAAAAGATGTTTTATTGTCTATTGCAACTAGTTGTTTATTGTTAAAAAGTATAAAGTTATTTATATTTGAAGAGTTTGTAACTAAAGTAGATTTAGAAAAATTAACTTTTATATTAGCAAATTTGTAAAAAGAGAAAGCAGTATGCAAAATGTTTGTAAAAGATGTTTTGTTTAGTACAATCTATAATAAGTTATTTATATATGCTATTACAAAGATATGTATTTTTTTCACACTTGGAGAAGAAATTTTATTAAGAAATTCTTGATGCTCTTTATGTATTCTTAATATTAATAGATTATAGTATATTTTTTAAAGAAAAAAAGAAATTGTCTTTTCTTGATTAACATTATCTTCTATCAGATATAGTGCAATTAGGTCTAAAGTAGTAATTATCTTGTTAGTTCAGTATAAAAGCAAGTATGATAACAGGTTTATAGTTTTATCTAAAATGTAAATTTTTTTAAGAACCTTGCATAAGATAGATATATAAATTGAATCAAAAACTTTTAACATGTTTTGAAAAAGAATTTAGATTTTCTTATTGTTTGTAGTTATATTTTTAATAATTTGAATAAGTTGTAAGATTGGTTGTAATATAGATTAATATAAAAAGGCTGCAAAATTATAAAGTAATAGCATTTAGTTGTGAGTTAAAATATATATATATATATATAAAAGTAAGTCAATAAAAAAGAGACAAATCATTTTTAGTAAAATTTTTTTAATTTTTAAATTTAAATAACTCAACAACTATTTAATCAAATCTGTTAAAAATATTTTTATTTTAATCTTAAAATTATATAGAACTAAAATAAAAAAAAATTTATTAAATTTAATAAAATAGTTGTTAAGATATTTAAGCTTAAAGTTAAAAAAACTTTTACTTAAAAAAAATTTGTCTCTTTTTTATTGACTTTCTCCTATATATATATATATATATATTGTAGTTAAACTAGCTTCTTTTGAAGCTAGAGCTTTTTATTCAGTAGTTAGAATATAGAAACTCACAACCAAGACCTCAAAGAAGTCTCCTTATATTAAAGAGTACAACTAGTCATACATATATTTTTGATGTCTAATTAAGTAGTCTGCTAATAATTCTATATTAGCTGCTATACCTGCAATCTAACTAGAAGTGTTGTCTATTTAAACTCTTTGTACTGCAATCTTTACTGTATCACTAGATTATCTTTGCTACATAAGTTAGTCAAAAAGGTTTAGATGCTTATCTGTATTCTTAAAACTCTATATCATATTTTATATAGTGTATTCTCAAAAGCATTATTACTAGAGCCTTCTATGTCCCACATATAGCTAATTTAGTTTTATGTAATATGCTATAGTTATCTAACACTTGCAATTAGGACTAATCTTAAACTGCTATGTTATATTATTTCTATTCTTGTAAAGTTTACACAAATTCTAGTACCTATCTTCTTGACATCTTCTCTATTATTTCCTACTAACTGTAACTCAAAACTAACAGACTCTCTAGATTTTCAATCCAGATGACCTAGTATAGTATATCTTAGTATCCTTTTTCTCTGATAATTCTGACAGCCTGGTTGGTCATATGCTCTTCTATACATCTTGTTATCTAGTTTACCTGTCTGTTCTTATGAAGATATTTTATAGGCTTTCATTGATTCAACAGTATTGTCAAAAGTTTGTGCTAACTCTTTACTTAGAAATTTTTAAATAAGATTCTGTTTTCTTAGTTTTTTAGTCTTTTGCACCTAGTGGTCTTATCATAAATTTGCACTAAAGTCTTATACAACACTGGTTATTAATATTTCTCTATGTATGTATAACATTATAGTTTGCATAGATGCCTAAGCTCCCAATAATAAATAGGACCCAACTTGGTGTATCTGAATTACAGCTGCATGAGACCAACTGATTGACAGAAGACAGTTTTTGTAATATAGATTAATTTCCAAATTTTATCATAGATGGGATTTAAACCTTAGACCAGCCACTTAGAGGATGACAACCCAATTACTACACTAGAATTGCTATTCTTTGAGTTAAGATATTTGTAAGTCAAGTTGTTATAATTTTTGTAAATATTTTTTTAGTATGATTAATTAGTAAATAGAACATATAGAGTTAAGTTCATAGTTGTAATATTGTTTTTTTGAAATTAGTTAAATGTTAGCTTGTAACTACTAGTTAAGAATGATTTCTTATATTATATAACTGTTAAATATATTTAAAAGAAAAAAGAGTGCTAATAAGATTAAATATTAAAAAACTTTATTTGCAATTTCTAAAGGTCTAGTTGCTTTTCTTTTGGGTGTTGCTTTTATTGTTTGTTTGAGTTTTGTTATAGTAATAAAAGATAAAAGATTGTTATATATACTATTTTGGATATTATTGAGTAAATGATAAGTTGTTTCTTATTTCTTCTAATTGTTCTCATTAGAAAAGTTACTTTTAGTTTAGTTTTTAAAATGTAGACAAATTGCTTCTTTAATTTTATTTTTTTTTGTAACTATTTTATTAGATAAACTAATTTTTTTAAAACTAATTAGTTTTGTTCTTCTTTTTAGTATACTATTTAGTATATAATTAGTATTGTCTTTGAAATTTGAATATCTTCAATTTGTATAGAATTTAATTCATTTGTTTTGCTCTTGTTTTTTTTGAAGTTGCATGTTTGCCAGATTATATATTTGTAGTATTTTATTTGTGCTATTATATCAAAAAAGAAGAAGCTTAGTTGTGTTTGTATTATTAAAAAATATCAATTTCTGTTAATATAGCTGCTTTTGACAAATAGTGATTAGCTTCAGTTAGGTTATTTAATAAGTTATTATTATTTTTTTTTTTTGGAGTTAAGGTGAGGTCATGCCTTAGGTCTGTTTATTCGAACATATTGTTACAGTTTGTACAACT
>CAJVQA010006750.1:0-14546 GCA_910591915.1 Cetraspora pellucida | reverse complement strand
TTTCAACTAGTTGTGGGTAAGTGTAATTTACAGCATTTTCTTCAAGAACAGGTTTGGTATATTGTGTGTTATTAAGTATTGGAAAATATTTTGAAGGAATGGATATTAATAGATAAAATCCATAACCAGATTAATGTAGAATGAAGTGGTCAGATAGAGGTTCTGGTTCATTTGATAAGTGTATTAAGCACTTACTATAGTCTAGTTTAATCGATATTGCTAGTGTAAAGTTGTAAAGATTAAGTGATATGTAGTTGTAAAAATGTATGTGTTCAAGAAAGGAGTAAAGAGTTTGTGGATATAGAAGTAAAGGTAGTCCTTAATGGGCTAGCCATTTATTATAACATGAGTCTGGATCAACTAATATATTGTATGACAAGTCTTGTGATGTTTCCTTGAAGTATGATGATGCAATGAGATTCAAGGAGGTAGAAGGTTCCTTTGTAGATTCGATTACCATATGCTTGGCTCTTATAGCTGTGAAGAATGCTATAGCATGACTTTATAATATGCACAAATATGCATATATATAAAAAAATATATTGTTTAGAAAAAAAAAAATCAATATTGAAAATTATACAAGAATCAGTTTATACTAAAATATATTTTTTTTACTTTTTTAATAATTTATAATTATTTTTTTATATTTATTTTTATATTTAAAACTAATATTATTTGTATTCAAATTTGTTTTAAATTTTATTTTTAATTTTGATTAATTATAAATTATTAAATTATTAATAGCTAATAATATTATTATTGTTGTTATACTAATTATTAGTTGGCATTTATAACTATATAGTTTAATATGATAATAAGTATTATGAATAAATGATTTTTCTGATATTATTTATTAATATTATTAAAATAAGTTTAGACTTAAATATTTTATATCTTTATTTTTAAACTTTTTTTAGCTTATAATTTTATATTTAATTGATAAGTCTTCCAAATAAAAAAATAATAAATAGGCTGACAATAATAATATTATATATATTTTTTTCACTTTAAAGTAACAATCTTGTCTGTATATCTTTATTAGATAATATATGATTATATTATTATATACAAAATCTATTAATAAGACTACAATTAGCTATATGTACAACTTTAGTTATTGTTTATTTAAAGGTTCTACTCACAGGTTACCTGCTAATTGTTATACCCAGAACTTACCTGTAAGTTCTTTATTTAAAGTCTTTGATTTTTAATACTATTGTGTATATATACAATCTAACATTATTATTGTAATAACATATTAAGGCTAGGGCTATCTGGTTACTATTTATAGAGGTTATTTAAAGCCTAGCATCTTATAAAATCACTCAAAGGTTGGGAAATCATGGAACACAAATTATCACAGCTCTTTAAAAAAATAAAATAAAATTTACTTTAATAACTATTAATGTTACACATCTAATTCAACATCTGGTTAAATTAGTTGCATAATATTAACAATTCCTTCTTTTACTTTGATCACTAAACATGATACTTTTTTATTTTTTTTACTGGTTTTCTTAATGGGCTTCTTTTTTTTCTCTGATATTCTGATATTTGAAGTTTATAAGTATGCCAAAATATAGATTTCAAGTACACTTTCATGGTTTTGATAATCTTTCATTTAAAACTTATCTTTCTTTCAGATCTAAGATTTGAACTTGAATAAAAACTAAATTGATAAGTATTTTTTGTTTTTATTTATTTATTTATTTGTTTGTTTTAACAGATACTAATATCTTTCTTGCTTTTTTGTAGACTTTGGTTTTTTTAGAATGTGAAAGTAGACTGGCAATGGAGTTTTAAACTGTGGCAGAAAATAAGAACTATGATCAAATATATGTATTAACTTCTCATTTATTTATTTATTTCTAACTTTTCTTGACAGATATTAATATCTTCTTTTTTTTTATAGATTTTGGCTTCGTTAAAATACAAAACTAAACTAGCAATAGAGCTTTGAACTTTGGTGAAAAATAAGAACTATGACTGAAGGTAGTACTAATTTCTTTTTTTTTCTATTAATTCTATTTTTTTTTAGCAGATAATAATTATTTTTTGCTTATAGGCTTTGATCTTATTAGAATATAAAAAAACTAGCAATGGGTTTTAAACTTTAACAGGTATTAATTCACATTAGTCAACTAAAATCTTAACTTGGTTTGGAACTGAGAACAGAACCAAAGGTAAGTATTAAAATATTTTTTGGAAAGTTGTTACTTATTAATTCTTTTTAGCATGTACTAATGTTTTTGTATCTAGTCTAGAGTTGTAAAATTACTGTAATTTTGTGTAAGCTTTTGGTAAGATGGTTTTTATGTAATTCATAAGAAATGTGATTATGATTAGTTGAATTATATACAAATTAATTTGATTAGTAAAATTATTCAAAATCTATTATAGCTTAACAATACTAGCTAAGTTTTTCATAGTGCTGGTACTTTATATCATGTGTAAAATTTATGTGAAATTCATGTTACTGAAACTTATACAAAATTACATGTAATGTAAAATTGTAAAATGTAATTTTCAGCCCTAGGTAAAATATAGAATTGTGTTAAGATTTGAAAAATGTGTCATTTCTTCTTTTTTCTGCTTAATTACTGCAACTTATACTTTATTATATAGTTACTATGATGTATAATTTTATGTTGGAATAGATAATGTTAAGTTGAATTAAAACTTGTATCAGATTAAAACAACTATAATGCCACTAATATCTACTTATCCTTACTCTAATATATTAGGTGTTTCAAAAGTTCAACTACTGGTTCTTATTTTTTTTTATAAGATTACAACAATTATTAATGCCAATATAAATAGAAGATTATTAAAAAAATAGAAACTAGTAGTAAAACACCCAGTGTAGCTTTTACTCTAATTCTATATTTAAATTCTGATCTGATGCAACTTTAATTTGTCATAGTTATATAATATTTTTTATTTTAATAAAATAAGTTTATGCATTTACAAAGAATATATTTATCTTCTATTTATTTCAAATAAAATCTAAAGAATTGTTTAAATATTTAATAAATTTTGATTTTTTTTTGGGCTCCCTTCATCTTCTATTTTTCAGTATATATTTCAGATTCTTTCTATTAGTTCACATCTTTTCAAGAGTTGTTTAAAGTTTAACATCTTACAAAATTACCCACAATATAGAAATTTATAAGAGATATAGTGATTCTAATTTTTTTTCAGTATCTATGGCATGTTTTTATTTTTTAAAAAAATTTTATTCTTTTTTTTTTTAAAAAAAAATCTCTTTATTTTAAAGGAATTTCTTTCTTTTATTTTTTTAAAGGAATCTCTTTTTTTTTAAATACTCTTTTTCTTTGTAATTGTGTCAGTTATATACAAACAATAAAAAATTAAAACTTTTTTTTTTACTATGTATTGTTACTGAATCAAAATATATCATTGAAAGCACTTTTAAAAATACTACTGCTGTATTACTATTGTTTAGTAAGCAGAGCACATTCATTGTATTGTAGTTTTGTAGTTAGATTGTAACAATAATATAGATTACTAAATTATTATTTTGTGATTTTTTTTTTTTATAATAATATAGTTTTTTTTTTAATATAATTGATAACTTTATTAAAAGAGAAGGCAATGTGTTTGAGAAAGTTGATAAAAGTAAAGTTTTAGTAGAAAATGAAAAGACTGTGTTAAAGAAAAATGGCATAGTTGTGTTAGATGATAGTGAAGAAGATGAAAAGACATAAGCAATATTTGCAGCAAATAAAAATCCATAGCACATAAAGAAATTAAAGTTTATACATCACAATCTACAACTTCTGATCAAAGGTGAGTGCTTCTCTTCAATATTGATGAACTATTCAAAGTATCAATAGATGAATTTGATTGTGAATAATAGCTGCTTGTTACAAATATGTGGACAAGGTTTAGTTATAAAAATCATACCAATAGTAATTCTTGAAAGAAATTTGCATGCTGATTAATAAAGCATAATAATTCAAGTAGTCAAATGGATGGAATTTCTATCAAAAAATATTGAAAAACAAAGGTCTGTCTACCCAATCTCTGTTCTGCAAAATTTTGGATGCTACATTTTGTTAATACACAAAAAGTGCAAGTAAAATGAAGATCTAATCATACACATATGCTTGATGAAAGTGAAAGACTAAAATGTTCAGAAGCAGTATGAAAATTAGTTGTGAATAAAGTGACCAAAAACTATCCACCACATATCATTACAAGTGCAGATAAAGATTATATGACTAGAATGTTGAACCTGGACTCAAGTGTTAAGGAGCTAAAACATGCTGAGATTACAAACATTAAATACAATGTTTATGAGATTCAAAATAACTATTTAGAAGGTAATAAACATAAAGAATCTGATATAAAATAAAGTATTCTTTTTTTAAAAAACTAGGGCTATCATGTTGAACATTATGTAACCTCTAGTTAGTCTACTTATAGCCTGGTTTTTGTACATCCTCTTCAACTTGTCAAACCTAAACAATATGAATCATTAACTCTTATTAATTTAATGAATAAAACTAACAAGTATGATTGCTACCTGTTTATCTTGTACATTCAAGATTTGTATAGCTGTTAGGATGTTGGTACTTACTTTTTTGTTGATAAAGAAAATAGTAATACAGTTTCAGATATTTTGAAAATTTTAAAACAATTTGAAAGCTATTGAAAGCTGTAATATATTCTAGCTAATTAAAGCTATGTTAAAACTAATAGCATTATGAAAGCATTTTCTAGTCTCTAATATAGTAAGCAAGAATGTACAGTAATTTTTTGTATGCTTTATATAATGTGAGTATAGATGAATAAAATATATAAAACAAAGGCCTGAGCTAAAATAATTCAAGAAATGCAAAAAACTGCAAAAATTACAAAAAACAGATGCAATGAGCTTATTAAAGAGACAATTGAGTTATAACATGTTGCCAGTATAAAAAATTATATCAAAAAAAATTATCAAAAGAATTCAAATAAATGGGTTTTATGGGCTCAACAGCATTCACTACTTTTATAGCAAGTAACTTTGATAAATGTCCTGAAATCATATTATAGTAAGTTAAAAGCAACAATATCATTAAGTCATAGCATAATAAGTTAATATAAAAACTGTTCTAGTTAGATCTGGCAGCCTTATTTTTTATTTTTATTTATTTTATATTAATTTTTTTTTAAAAAAAAATTATCTAGAATTTTTTATTTTATTTTATTTTATTTTTTTTTTCTTCTTTGATTTGTTCTGCTAAGATTTTTCTATATGTCCTTCATATTCTGAGCTATTGTTCTTTATATTCACATTTTCCTGAATTTCGATCTTTCTCAGTCTGTACTTTTAAATTTTTCAAGAGTAACAGTTGTACTGATCCTTGCTAGAACCAAAAGGCTTTACCAAGCTTTATCAAGAATCAACTATTGAAATGAGTTCATATAGTATCTCTTATTGTCAGACTTTTAGCTTCACATTACATCTCATGACTTCAGTTATTCCAAATCAGGCTTTAACTCATGTCCATCATCATGTAGCTTCTCAATTGTAGGTTATTTGCTATTTTCAAAAATAAGTCCATCTGTAGACATCCCAAATTCTTGGTTCTGCAGTGTTGCAGTTTTCTATTTTTGGAAATGTATCTCTACAATTGCCATCACTAGGATTTGAACAGATAACTTCACAATTTGTGACCTCTAAGCATAACCATTATGCTATCAATCCTAAAGATCTTTTTTTTTAAAATAAAAATCATTTTTGTAAAAAAAAATTTTTGTAAGATTAAATTTATTGTTTATTAAATCATTGATGTAAAAATAAAAATTTAAGTGTTATTTGTTCTATTTATATTAGGTGCATGTTATAAAACTGTCACCTTAGATATAAAAAAATGCACTGACTCAGAACATGTAACTTTCAAATTCATAATTAAATGAATTTCAGTTGTCAGTATTGATGATAAAATTTTTGGTCAAATTTACAAGTTTTCATTTTCAATCTAACAATTAATCATTGCTGAAGTTTATGCTATTAAAAAAAGAATAGAAAGAGATAAAAAATTGACTGGTTTAACTTCACCAAACTGTTTTTACCTGTTCTTTTATCAGTACTTACTTTCTTGCTAACATATATTTCATGAACATGTGTATGGTAATAATAAACTATTAACTTTAAATATGTAGAAGCAATTTCAAAATATGTTTGAAGAAAATAGTTTTAAAATATATATGCATTGTGATTTAGTAGAAATAAAATTGTCTAGAAAGACTGAGGCTGAGAAAGCTGCTAAAAATAGACATTCAGTTGTCAATAAATAAATAAAAAGAATCCGAAATGCATACTAGAAAATAGAAGATAAAAGGGCCCAGAAGAAAAATCAAAATTTATTAAAGATTTAAACAATTTTTTAAATTTTATTTTAAATAAATAAAAGATAAATATATTCTTTGTAAACACAAACTTATTCTATTAAAATAAAAATTATTATATGCAGAGTTTTGTTAAAATTAGGGTAAAACCCTATACCCGGTGTTTCAAAAGTTCTATTATTGGTTTTTACTTTTTCAATGACCTTATATATATATTTGCATTAATAATTATTATAATCTTAAAAAAAATAGAAACCAGTAGGAGAACTTTTGAAACATCTGGTATGTTAGGATAAGCAAGTTTTAATTCAGCTCAATATTGTTTACTTTAACATAAAATTATATATTATAATAACTATATAATTATGTTATAAAGTATAAGTTGTAGTAATTAAGCAGAAAAAAAATAAACCAGTTCTCAAATCTTAACACAATTTATCTAAGCTAAATGCAAAAAACATTAGCATATGCTAAAAAAGAATTAAAAAAAAACAACACAAAAAAAAAAATTTTAATACTTATCTCTGATTCTGTTCTCAATTTCAAACCAAGTCAAGATTTTGGTTGACCAATGTGAATTAATACCCACCACATTTTAGAACCTTATTGCCAGTTTTTTTACATTCCAATAAGATAAAGATCAAAGTCTATAAGAAAAAAAATATATTATCTGCCAAAGAATGAATAGAAAAAAAAAAGAGAATTAGTAATTATCTTCAGCCATAGTTTTTATTTTTTACCAAAGTTCAAAACTCTATTACTAATTTATTTTTGTATTTTAATAAAGCCAAATCTACAAAAAAAAGATATTAATATCTGCCAAGGAAAGATAGAAATAAATAAATAAATTAATACATATCTTTGGCCATAGTTCTTACTTTCTATTACAGTTTAGAACTTCATTGTTAGTCTACTTTTGCATTCTAAAAAAATCAAAGCCTACAAAAAACAAGGAAGAGATTAGTGTCTGCCAAAATAAATAAATAAAAGAAATAAAACCAAAAATACTTATCAATTTAGTTCTTGCTCAATTCCAAATCTTAGATCTAAGAGAAGTTTTAAATGAAATATTATCAAAACCATGAAAATGTACTTGAAATCTATATTCAATAAATTTATAAACTTCAAATATCAAACCAGTAAAAAAAAAATAAAAAAGTATTGTGTTTAGTAATCAAAGTAAAGAAACCATTAATGTTATACAACTAATTTAATCAGGTATTGAATTAGACATATAATATTAATAGTTATCAAAGTAGATTCTACATTATTTTTTCAAAAGGCCAAGATAATTTGTGTTTCATAATTTTTCAATTTTGAATAATTTCATGAAGTGTCAGGCTTTAAATAACCCCTATTTATATCAAGATACCATGCTAGTAGATGTTACTAAGTATTTATAGCTCTCAATTCACCCTCGATGCAAGCTTACTAAGCTGATAACAAGATTATCACTTAGATCCAATTTAGTATACTCCTATCTACTAAACTGGTTTTAATGCCAGAGGTGTTTGAATTTTAGTAAATCCATTTCTTTTTTGTAGTTTCCTTTTATGTTTACTGTATTATCTACTAGTATATCTTTCTCTATTTCTGGTATGTCTACTGCTTATATCACATCAAGCACCAATCCTTCATATTGGAAAACTTCTTTTTGAAAACTTTCTTATAACTTATTTTCTATTTACATAAACTTAGCCACAGGGCTTTGTGTACATTCATATATTTCTGTAAATTACAGAGTTTTGTCTCTAGCTAGAATTGAACTATTAATCTTGTCTGTAAAAGAAAGAGTGCCTAGACTACTAGGCTACAGGACCTCATTCTATAGTATTATATATTTAAATTATTAAATAAATATTTTTATTTTAATTTTTATTAATATTATATAAATTTATTATATTAAATTTATTAATACTATAGTGCAGAAAATCTATACTCAATGATTACATGAAGTGTTTCAATTTTTTAAATAGTTATACCTTTTTATCTAAAAGATTTTAAAAAAATCTGACTAGTAATTTTATAGAGCTATATTAGCTCTATATATGTGCCAAACATCTTTTCAAAATCTCATTACTGTAAGAAGTTGATTTATTTTGAAATTGAAATTTTATATATAAATTTATAAATTTATATATAAAATTTCAATTTTTAAAATACATTAACTCTTTACAGTAATGAGATTTTGAAAAGATATTTGGCACATATATAGAGCTAATATAGCTCTATAAAATTACTAGTCAGATTTTTTTAAAATCTCTTAGATAAAAAAGTATAACTATTTAAAAAATTGAAACACTTCATGTAATCATTGAGTATAGATTTTCTGCACTATATTAATTTTATAATAAAATATTATTACTAATAAAACAGATATTTGAATAACAAAAAGATTATTATTATAATATAATGATTAGATTTCATCTCTAAGTAACAAACCTAATGTTCAAATCCTACCTATAATGAAATTTGTAAAATTATATCTGTATTATAATAAACTGTTTTTTAATGATTAGCATATTTGTAACCTCTTAAGTCACATTATCTTGAATAAAAACTTAGAGCATTTATATAAAATATAATGTTATATATATATAGAAGAATGTATAACCAGTATTATATAAGGCTTTAATGCAAATTCATGATAAGACCACTAAATACAATAAACTAAAAAACTAAAAAGTTAAAAGCCTACTTAAAAATTTTTGAATAAAAAGATAATATAAACTTTTAATAATACAGTTAAACTGATAGAAGCCTATAAAATACTTTCAAAAGAATAGGCAAATAAATCAAATAACAAGATATATAAAGAAACATATAACAAACCAGGCTACTAAAATTACCAGAGAAAAAAAATATATATGTATACTATACCAGACTATTTGAATTAAAAATCAAAAGAGTTCTGTCAATTCTGAATAGCAGTTAGTAAGAGATAATAGAAAAGATATTACAATAATAGGTACTAAGGTTCTAGTAAACTTTACAAGAGTAGAAATAATGTAATGTAGTAGTTAAACAGATAACTCTTATAACTATAAGTGTTAGGTAACTATAGCATGTTGCATAAAACTAGATCAACTATGTGTAGAACACAGAAGGTTCTAGTAAGTTTTTTGTTGAAAATAAAGTAATCCTAATAATCTCAAAGATATTAAATACTTTGAACAGATATAACTCTAAAGATGTCACCATAATACAAGTTGGACTACATATGCAGAGGGTTTAAATATGTAAGACCTGTAGTTAGCTTGCAGGTATGGTATCTAGTGTGGAACCTGTATAGTAATATATAGGCAGACTACTTAAATTAAGCATCAAAAATGCACATGAGACTAGTTGTAACCTCTTATGTAACGAAGCCTCTGGAGGCTCCCTTTCCAATAAAAATTATTCTCCAAAGATAGGGACTTTAATACCAAAAAAATAAATCAATTTCTATAAAATTGATTTTGGAAAACTTACAATTACATGTTTTCCATCAAATTACATAAGACTAGTATAAGAAGCCAATACCAAAACAAGTAACTTAATAACTCTTACTTATTTCAGTATGTCAAATATTGATAATTGAATTACTTTTAGCAGTTATTCAGTTTCAATTAATAAAAAAAAATGAAAATTATTATTTATTCGATCAAGTTTGGTTCTAAACGTTTGAAAAGAAGAATACCAATCGTAATGAAATCACATTAAGCTAATGAGTGTTTTAATTGTTCACAAGATGTACAAAAATAATGGAAAGTTAAAATTGAAAATCGATATAATAATTGCGCTGGTTATTTTAATAAAAAATTTTACAATTTTTGGGAGTATAATTTTTTTGACTTTTTTAATAGTTGACCAGAATTTAGGGGTTAGAATTGTTAATAAAGAGTATAGGTGGTTTTAGTAGGTGTAATGAATCAAATTGAGACCTCAAAAATCAGCATTAGTCATGACAATAATTATCGAAGAAATTTAAATTCAAAATGACGCGAATCAATAGATTCTGTTAATCCAAATAATTCAGAATGTGCTATATTAAAAGCTAGTGTTGGATGTGAACTTTGAAGCATCGAATATTGTTGATGAGGCCTTAGGAAATGAGGCTAACAATTAGCGTTAAAAATATTATACAGTGTAAATGCTAAACGTAAACGCTAATTTAATTATATATAAAAACAATACAGCTCGTTATGTTTTATCACAAGCATACGTAAAAGGTCTTATCAGTAGTTTTATCGGTTTATGTTTTGATAGTTTTTACGGTTTAATCGAAAGCGTTAAAAATATGACAGTATAAACCTATCATATCACTAGTTTTTATTTTTATCAGGTTTTGTTTAGAGTGTTGTCGGCATCACTAATTGAAACTATATTAAAGATATATATTCATTTTCTAATAATTCTCCTTATTCAGGTTAATTTAGAAAATGAATGTGTCATGTCTGAAGTTGAATTTGATTTTTGAAATTAAATTTTCTTCAATTGTGATTTAAGGTAATTTAAGATGCTAATTTAGGCAAAACATTCTATTACCTATCAAAGTATTAAAGTTATTCGTTTCTCATTATTTTTTTTCCATTTACATTGATTTAATCTAATATTTTGTTTAGAATCAGCTCACGAAGAAACGGTACATTTATTATTGCTATAAAAATAAATAATAAATTGTTGCTTATTTAGCAATCAGATTTAGAGAAACAACCTATTGACGAAAACTGACAATAACTAAATTTGCAAACAAATTTTTAGTAACAAATTTATTTTAACATACATCAATACTAATCATATCTTATGAATAACATATATGGTAAATATCCTGCTTGATTAAAATTCTCATAAATCAGAGAAATATTTGATTATAAAATGTAAATATATCCATTGTTCTAATTCATTTCAGAACATGTCTCTTCTTCTTTACCTACCCCTTTTCTCCCTAGAAATTGCATTGTAACTAAGCGCATAAAAATATTTGTTCGATACTTTAAATTTTAGCATATTACGGATTATTTTGCATTACATTGCGTTACAATTGTGTTTACATGCATTTATGTATAGATTGATATATCTTAATAGTTGGATTATTAGGTTTTACAGTAAAATTAATACTATTATTCCAAATGCATAACATTTTCAGGGTATTGTTTTTACAAAGTGCATCTTCCAATGCTTTTCCTCCTTCAAATTCAATATTATTATTATTAAGCTCTAAAGAAGTCAGAGTAGTGTTATTGCAAAGTGCATCTGCTAATGCTTTTCCTCCTTCTGACCCAAGTTTATTCAAAGTAAGATCCAAAGAAGTAAGCGTGGTGTTTTTGCAAAGTGCATCTGCTAATGCTTTTCCTCCCCCTGACCCAATATTATTATCTTCAAGATTCAAACGAATCAGTGTGGCGTTCTTACAAAGTGCATCTGCTAATGCTTTTGCTCCTTCTGATTCAAGAATATTATAGCCAAGATCCAAAGAAGTCAGTGTAGTGTTCTTACGAAGTGCATTCGCCAATTCTTTCCCCCCTCCAGGTCCAAGCTCATTATATCGAAGATTCAAATCTTCTAGTGTAGTGTTTTTACAAAGCATGTCTGCTAATGCTTTTACTCCTTCTAATCCAATATTGTTATCTTCAAGACTCAAATAAGTCAGCGTAGTGTTCTTACAAAGTGCATCTGCTAATGCTTTTCCTCCTCCTGATTCAAGATAATTATAGCGAAGATCCAAATAAGTCAGTGTGGTGTTCTTGCAAAGTGCATCTGATAACGCTTTTCCTCCTTCTGATCCAAGATTATTATTATCAAGACTCAAATATGTCAGCATGATGTTCTTGCAAAGTGCATCTGCTAACGCTTTTCCTCCTTTTAATCCAAGATTATTGTAACAAAGATATAAAGAAGTCAGCGTGGAGTTCTTGCAAAGTGCATCCGCTAATGTTTTTCCACCTTCAGATCCAAGATCATTATTTAAAAGAAACAAAGAAGTCAACGTGGAGTTCATGTAAAGTACATTTGCTAATGCTTTTCCTCCTTTTGATCCAAGATTATTATTATCAAGATACAAAGAAGTCAACGCAGTTTTCTTGCAAAGTGAATCGGCTAATGCTTTTCCTCCTTTTGATCCAAGATTATAATTTTCAAGATTTAAAGAAATTAGCGTGGTATACTTGCAAAGTGAATCTGTTAATATCGTTTTACTAATAATATTGTAAAGTATTAAGTGTTTAAGATTTTTACTTGCTCGCAAAAACATTAGAATTAAAGAGCATTTTATAGCATTTGAAAGGTCATCTTTTACGAAATTTTCACTATTATATCCCTCATTTTTAAGCCAATTTTCGACACCATAGCTTAAACCATAACTAACAGATGTAGTATAACTTTCATACTCAAATAGTGGTCTTGGATAGTTTGGAAGAACAATTTTAAAAGGAATCAACTGAGCCTGTTCTTCTGCATTTAACGCTAAAAGAAATATTCTTATAAGCCTTTCATCGCTAAAATAGGGTTCACTCCATAATATTGGTATAATAATTCTACACCATCGACGATTTACTAGAAGGCTTGAAAACAAGCTTCTACGGTCAGTTCGAAATTTATTAAATATTTCAAAAAGGATTTCGTTCGGCAATGTTATCATTTTGAAAGGATTATGATTTCAGTATAACGGTAAAAAATCGGATTCTGCTTCCGATATATAACCAATATATTTTGTTGTGAAACGTTGCAATGTAACCCAGTAAAACGATAACATTTTAGAAACTTTAGTGTTACATAACTGATCCTTCACCCAGTATGTAGCATATAAAAAATTATTTTACAATACCAGATCATTCCGCTAGTACGTATTATGATTATAATCATAACATGTACTAGCGGAATGATCTGGTATTGCAAAATAATTTTTTTATATGCTGCACACCAGGTGAAGGATCAGTCGACATTTCCACCTATCATTCATTACATATGTAGGTACGTACGTAACAGATAATATCACATGCTATAATTATCTAAAGAAAACAAGCGTATAAAAAAACAGTTCCGAACCCTACCCGTTCCTGGTTTCAGTGCGACTATGTTTCGCAGCTATCTAGTGTTCATGATAGATGCATTTTGACATTCCATTTGGTCTGACGGCGAATTGATGAAATTGAATAATGCGGAGAATATAACATGAGTGAAGCATGGCATCAGATATGTGATCTTTACATAATAATCTGAGGAAAGTCAAGTATATTAATGGTTGCTCGAACGAGTTTCAACTTATATATAATGTGCATGATCTAAAAAAGAAATACTATTTTGACCCGGGTCAAAATGACCCCTCCTAAAATTTAGGGTTAGTGCGGGCCGGAATTATGTGATGCTGGTCGAGGTTTTTTAATATAAAAACTCGGCTGACATTAACGGACTGCACTTACCCTAAATTTTAGGAGGGTCATTTTGACCCAGGTTAAATTGAAATTCCCTATTTAAAATAACCAACGTTAATTTCTATTAATTCTTCTTAAGGAATGGATATGTCGTGCCTGAAGTCACATTTTGCCTTTGAAATTAGATTTTCTTGCATTTATTAGCCTAAAAAGTTTTATGACCATTCAAATCTCAAGATCAGGTGTGACGTAACACGATCAGGAAAATTCAAACCAAACGTTCGTTTTGTCAAAAATCGCTTATATCCCAAATTTTAGTCCTAAGCCGCCTTCTGCGCATTATTTAAAAGTTTTCCTTGTAAAATTTTGCTTTAAAAAATGTTTTAGACACCATCTAATGGCAAAATCCTAACCCTAGCCTAAAAAAAAACAAATTTTACTTGAAACTTTTTTTGATGACAATTCTACCCTTTGTAAATGTAAAACGGCGAGTCAGTCTTCACACTCTGATTTCTCGTGTAACCACTTGGGAGGGTTTATCTCGGGTCGAAAGAGGCGTGCTGGATTTGGCGAGTGGTTAATATGGTAAAAGTCGGGTTCTACTGGTGAAGGAGGTTTCGGGATTGTATTGACAAATGTACTAGCGCACTTTATGTAACAACAAGTTAGGGACAGATTATGTAATAACGATTATTTTTAATAAAGATATCCGTTTTATTATTTACAAGCAATTTATTATGAGCGATTGAAATATATGTATTGTTATCCGGGGAAGTCACGTGGCACGTGACTACGGCTACTCCAAATTAGGGTAACCCGGCCCACTTAGGCTAT